>CM076571.1:130639461-130773376 GCA_034641835.2 Pinus albicaulis | reverse complement strand
AGATCTAGAATCTCTCTCTCTTGTTGGTGTAGAAAACCCACACAATGAATAGAACTCAAAGGGAGCTCACTTAGCAAATAGTGGAAAAATGTGACCAAGTGCTATTCTCCCATAATTCTTAACAAATTTGCTATAATACCCTATTAACCCAAGAAATACTCACAACTTCTTTATGTTTGTGGGGACTTTCCATTCCTTAATGGCTTTAATTTTGTTAGGGTCTAACTTAACACCCTCGTGAGATACAATATGACCCAGATATTCCACCTCTTGTACTCCAAAGAAACATTTGGATGTTTTTGCATATAATTGTTTCTCCTGCAATAGTTTGAGCACCCTGTCAACATGTTCAGCATGATCCTTCCAAGACCTGCTGTAGATTAGTATATCATCAAAAAATACTAGCACAAATTTTCTAAGGAAGGGTTTGAAAATGGAATTCATCAACCCTTGAAATGTAGAAGGTGCATTGGTAAGGCCAAAAGGCATGACCAACAATTCATAATGACCCTCATGAGTTCGAAATGTTGTTTTTGGAATATCTTCAGTCTTCATTCTAATTTGATGATATCCTGAACGAAGATCCAACTTGGTAAAATAATTTGCTCCATGTAATTCATCCAATAATTCATCAATCACAGGAATGGGAAATTTATCTTTAATGGTGAGCTTATTGAGCTCCCTATAATCCGGACACATTCACCATGATCCATCCTTCTTGTGTACCAATACTACGGGAGCAAAGAAAGAACTTTGACTAGGTTGAATTATACCCGCCTCTAACATTTCTGCAATCATACGTTCAATTTCGCTCTTTTGGAAGTAAGGATATCTATAAGGCCTAATGTTTTGAGGAACACTTCCTAGAATCAAATGAATAGCATGATCATGATCACGAATAGGTGGGAGTCCTTTGGGAGTTTCAAACACCTTGGAATGATTGTCCAAGACTTGTTGGAGATCTGCAGAAATAGATGATTTTGATGTTGGAACTTCTAGTGAGCATAATTGTGCAATTACACCTCGTTGTTATTTCTTTAGAAGATTTTTCATGACATTAGAGCTTATTATCCTTCTTGGCTTCCCTTCAATACCCCGTAATTCAACTTCCTTTCCTTCTGAAAAAAATTTCAAGAAAAGTTCTTGAAAATTAAAAGCTACCGTCCCCAAAGATTGTAACCATTGTACTCCTAGTACAACATCAGCACCTCCCATAGGAATGGAAAGCATTGGACTAGTCAACACATGTTCCCCCATGGTTAGCTTGATATTATGGCATTTTCCAGAGCAATTTATAGTTCCTCCATTTGCAACCATCACTTGACATTCTGGTGCTGGGTATAGGAAACAATTCAATTCCTTGGCTACCTTACAATGAATAAAATTCTGGGTGCTACCTGAATCAATCAACACTATTACCTTTTTCTTATTCCTGCCAATTCATTACACAATATGGTCGGACTCATTTCTTCATCTTCTAGGGCTAGTTCCTGGTGGATATCCTCTTCTTGTTCATTTTTTTCTTCCTCTTCACAATATATGTAAAATAATTTCTTCTTAGCACACTTATGACCTTTAGTGTATTTGCTATCACAACTGTAGAAAAGCCCTTTTGCTCTTTTTTCTTCCAATTGTTGTGGTGCCAACCTTGTGGGTTGTTGAAATCTAGGTGTAGCAACACTTCCTTCTTTATAGAAGTGAGTGGTAGGCTTCCTTGTTGCCATAATTATACATTCATTTTTTCTTGCCAACCTGAATGCCTTCTCCAATGAATCAGGTTCCAAAATGTGAACTTCATGTTGCATGTTATCCTTTAAAGTACCTATGAAGAGATCAATCCTGTGTTCCTCTGGAATATCAGTTACCCTTATATTCAATTTTTGGAAGTCCTCAATGTGTTCCCCCACTAAACCCTTTTGTTTGAGATTTATCAATTGGCTAAACAATGTGTTGCTCTATGTATCCTCATAATGTGCTATCATTTCCTTCGTAAAAATTGACCAAGTGACAATTTTTTCACGGAAGAAAATCCATCGATACCATACAAATGTATTTTGTTCTAAATGTAAAGTTGCAATGCGTACCTTTTGTGTGTTTTGCACATTATGGAGATCAAAATATTGCTCCATCTGTAGTATCCATGTTACAGGATCCTTTCCATCAAACTTCCTCCTATCCATTTTTGGAATATGGTGGTTATTCCCACCAACATTAGAGTTTATGAAGTCACGATTAACATTTTTTTTGTTCTCATCATGAGTTTCCTCTACTATCTTTTCACCATTAGGAAAAATTTCTTGTATCAACTTTGTCAAACCTTCCATGTCTTCTTTTAGATCATTCTTCATGTTTTCCATGTTGTCTTTCATTTTTTCATTGATCTTAGCTTCCATGTAATCCATATTAGATTCCATGCTAGCTTTCATGCCATCTATCTTAGATTCCACGCCTTTCTTCAAACCATCCATATTTTCTTCCAGTTTCATTTTCATTTTTTGTTGCTCTTTGTGAGAGTGAAACTTGGTGCACTTGCTCTTGTAATTTTCATAGATCATGTTCCAATTCTTCATCTTCATGAGTCATAGTAGAGCCTTCTGAAGGCTTAATGGGTGTTTAATTATTTTTACAGGGCATTTTTTAGAACCCAACACCGATATCTATTGTACAATATGCCCTTGGAATCAATTCAAATTGATTCTTCAAACAAGACTTATGCAATTCGGAAAAACAATACACACCTTTTTCTTGCTTTTGAGGAGCTCGATATTGAAATTTGATTATCTCTGTGATTGCGGCTCTTCAATATCTGAAATTTGGAACTGAGGTAGCCTTTTGAATTATCTTTCGAATGCCATAGCTCTGACTTGATTTGGATTCTCCAAGGAAAATTTATGTCCAATCTCCCACAATGACCTAATTATGGACTAGTTCAATAGAGAAAACTTGTACGACTTGCCACGTCTCACTATTTTGTGTTTTAGCTCTGAAATTGATTGAAAATAAACTACAGTCCATGTACTTGCAACCAATTTTTACGTCACTCCAATCCGATGCTCAGAGAGAGAGTTATGAAGAGTTTCCCATGATCACCTCTTTGAGATGAAATTCAGGAGCCTGAAAAAGCACTACCTTCCATAGATCGTATCTCTGAAAATATTGTGAACCAAGCTCTGAAATTTTGCGATGAGTTTTCAAAGGATTTCCGCTTCGCACCCTAAAAAATTCAGATTCTTAAGATTCGTAGAAAACAAGTTATAGCGCAAATTCCACGATGACCTGTTTATATTAAATTGAGGAGCCTGCAAAAAGACCTAACTTCCATAGATCATATCTCCGAAAATATTGCGAATGAAGCCCTGAAATTTTGCGATGATGTTCCTCGGGATTTTAGCTTCGCACCTTAAAAGTTTCAGCTTTTGAAACTTCGTAGAAAAAATGTTATAGGGAAAATTCCACGATGACCTGTTTGGAGCAGCAAAACCCTAGAATCCAAAGCTTTGATACCAAATGTTGTGAAGCTAGCTCCAAAATAGAAGAAAATAGATATCAATGCCTTATAAATAAGCCAATTTGAGGGGGCAACCTCCAATACATTACATGAATGAATAATTCTTGGATGATACGAATTAAAAAACCTCCTTTCTATTTATAGGAGTCCATGGGGCCACAATGTAATCCTAGTGGGGCCACAATGTAATATCAGCCGACCTAGCAATAATAATTTAAGGGCACAATAATAACAATATGGGGGTTACAGGGGTTCAATAATAACAATAAGGGGGTTACACTAACAACAATAAGGGACTATACTAGTAATATAGTGACCTAACATATACAAATATAATCTCGCAGGTCTTGTAACAAAAGGGTATTTTGGATGTAAATGTTGTGGACCTTCTATGAAAGCTAGATGGTCCAAGGACCTATGAAAGCTAGTGTATGATTGCTCCAGGATATTCCTACCAGAACAACACCCTTACATAAGAGCAGCATCCGCTTTCAATGGTAAATGAGAGAGAACCCAAAGGCCTCCAATAATGACACCAGTTGAATGGCTTAGAGCATATGAGAGAGAGAAGGAAAAGGAGTTCAGATAAATGTTCGATTAAAATGGAGAGCCTATGTTCGATGATCCAAATTTCTTCGACACCTATGTTAAAAAATTTCCCATTGGGATGAAAAGGAAATCTATCTTTTATGACCTCCCATATTGGGAGCATCTTAAGATTGTCCACTTATTAGATCCCATGCATATATTTAAAAATGTTCCATATTCTTTATGGAGGCACATATCATCGAAACAAAGTGACACATTGGCTGTTAGGAAAGATCTTATTACTTCAAAAACTAAAAAGAAACATTGGCCAAGAAAATTAGAAAGTACGGGATCAGAGGCAGGCATTGGTCCCTCTAATTCATGGTTTTTCAAAGAAGGTGATGTCCCATGGATTTGTAAAAAAAATAATATATCTTTGGAAAAGGAAGTTATAATGGATGTGAGGGTGCCAACTTCATACAGGTCTTCACTACAGCGCTGCTTCACCGTGGATGACCATTTTTTGGGGTTGAAATCGCATGACCATTTGAATCTTCTAAGAGTACGTATAATGTCAAAAGCATGATTTTATTATTTGTTATATTAATAAATTTTATCCCATGTGGGGATCATAAAACATAAGTAATTTTGTATATTATTGCATGTGTTTGTAACTTTGCAGTGTCATTATCCTTTGTTCGTGCATGGGTGTGTGAAACATGAATTCCCTTAGGACCTAAGACGTGTCATTCTAAATTATCTACATTTGTACGTTGGATCACGTCAAAGGAGATTCATGTGGCTAGCATTCCACGATGGCGTCAAGAGATAGTTGAGATTGTTTGTATGTTTGACAAGGAACTGTAGACGAGTTTCATGGACTTATAGGTTCATATTCTAATCCACCTAGTAGATGAGGTTGAATTAGTTGGGGTTGTTTCTTCTCATTGGATGTTCTTCTTAGACAGGTACATGAAGAAATTGAAAGGTTTTGTTCGACAAAGGAAAAAACCCGAGGGGTCTATGGTAGAGGGGTACATATCGTATGATTCTTTCTACTAAGCCAGTGAGCACATCAAGAATATCGACAACAGACCAGGTGCAGTGATTTGAGACGATGAAATGGATGAAGACAAAAGAGAAGGAGAGTTGCTCCAAACGAGTGGAAAAAAGCGCTTGATAAAGAGTAAGCGACTTATAATTTTTCAAATTTACAAAAATTAATTAATATTCATGTTTAACTTCGATATAATGTATATTTTGATCTCTAAATACTATATAATGTTGGTTTGATTTCATCAATGAATGCAGAAATTGAAGCAATCAATAAATTCATTGTTTACAATTCTGAAGAGACACAACCGTGGGTCGCATTTTATGAACAAAACATGATGAAATGGGATAGTGACAAGAAATAATTCAAATGGTTGAATGGTAGAAGTGTGCCTTATCCCGATCATTTAAAAGAAAATATGCCAAAAATATGCCTCAACTATTGGGTTGCTGACCAAGTCAGAGAGAAATACGGTGCTACCAGTCATTACCAACGTACTGAAGAGGATGTGCTAAACGTAGGGATTGGGTGCAACAACTCAATAATAATATTTTTAATTTAGATGTAAATTTGAAACCTATATTAAGAAATCTACATTTCATATTTTAACTGTTGGATTATTATTTATAAGACACATCACACTATGATTTTTTTAACTTTTTTTATAATAGGTGCATTTGTTCCCGTCTATGTGGGCATATGGACACCATTTTCGTAGAGAAAATGCTGATGCTAGAAACAACACACAAGACTATGGAGTGGAAGTCCAGTTCAATCAATCTAATCGATCTAGCCACCATCATCCACAACTGGTATGAGGGACGTTAGGTTACGTCAGAAAAATTCAAGAGATCATTGAAGTGGATTTTTCTTCTTTCCAATGTGCTATTTTTAGGTGCAAGTGGTGGGAAAACTCTGATCAGAATAATGTAACGGAAGATCACGATAGTAGGCTGACATATATCAACTCTAGAAAGATGTGGGATGAAGCTAAGGAGCCCTATATTTTCCCTAACCACTGCAACCAGGTGTTTTTTTACCCAGATGTGTTAGATAGGGATTGGTTGTTCGTATTGACACATGACCCTAGATCAAAACATATTTTTGAGAACAATAGTGTTATCATGCCATGGGAGCTAGAAGATAATGAGGGTGATCATGAGAATTGAGAGTGATATGGTACATGTGTTATTTCATTAATATTTATACTTTTTAAGATGGGTTTTTCGAAATATTAATATAATATGTATTTTGAATTAATTGGTAATCTGCATTGTGTTAATGTTAAAATCAATAATTCACTTGATAATTTGCAATTATGTTGATCTCAAAAACAATGGCGTACTATATAAATTAATTCTTTTTTTTTTGTATCTAATATCATAATAAAATACTGATAATTCTAAAGTACATGAATTTATTTCCATTATTTTATAAACTTTATTATGTTACAATAAATCATATTATTCTAGGTTTAGTATTTTATAATTATTTAAAATTTACAAATTTACAAATTTAAAAATTTTAATAAATTCATTTCACATTAATACAATTAAAATTTTACAAAATTTTACATACAATTACAATTATAATTAGAATTACAGTTACAATTACAATTACAATTACAATTACAATTTTACAATTTCACGTACAATTACAATTACAATTACAATTTTATAATTTTACATATATACAATTACGATTTTACAAATTAAAAAATTACAATTACAATTTCCATTTTACAAATTTAAAAACTACAATTACAATTACAATTTTAGAATTTTAAATACAATTAGAAATACAAATATTACAAATTTACAATATCATGATCATTTGGTATTAAATTAATTAATAAACATCACGTTCATGATAACCATCATACAAACATCATATTTGACTAAAAAACACATTCAAAATCGCTAACTACATCATCGTGATCATGATCATCTAACAAAACACAATTAACATTATATATTAACATCATCAATACAACAAAAACATCAAATATACATCTCATGTCAAATAACTCATGCTACCACATACACCTATCTGCAAGTTTCACATTAAATGAACATTTATAACATGACCTAACAACATACACATCATGATGATCACCAACATGTAAATTAAGTACAACTGCGACATGAACATAAAATACATGGACCATATAATATATATATATATATATATGTATATGTATATGTATATAACCGAGTAATGTTAAATATATATAACTATAATATAAATTTCATGGATAAGCTAGTGGTAGTAAAACATCAATATCAGTACTAGTGGCCGATGGTCCAGCCTCATATCCATGATCACAGTTGGTAGATGCTAGTGGAGGCTCATGCAAATATGGCGCGATGCAAGGTGAACGATCATTAAATGATGGTACACTGCGCCTTGCATACTATCCATCACGTGCTGCGACTCGATCATAACGTGCAACAATCCTCGTCAGTCGCGTAAAAGCTGTCGTAACACCTATGACATGTTGCATCAGGTTGTACATGTCATGCGGCATGCCTCTACACATCCGTAATAGCCTATCATCGGCCTCTATGTCTCTGAAATCAGCGAGCCTGATGCCCACCTCAAAAATCAATGCAATGAGTTGGTTGCCCAACTCCATCCTGTATCTAGCATCACTAAGACGTCGACCACGCACCAGCGCACCAGCAGGAGTAGGTCTCTGATATGTACTGGCCTCCTGATCATCCTCAGCAATATTTGGCATGCCCTCAACCTCATCAGGATCTACACCTAGATCCGGTGGTGCTAGCGGCATCTCCTCACCATTAAAAGAGCCAATGTCTACAAAATATATACAAGTACACAACGATAATTAGACAATTTCATTATACAATTTAATAAAAAAAAGTTAAAGAACATGTTAGAATAAATTTAAATATAAAAACAATAATATTACCTCTATCATATGGCGGCTCATCAGCTGTGAAGAGGGTGTTGGCACACCCTCGCCAATACAATCCCGCATAAGTACATGGGACCATAATGAAGGGATGCTCATCAAAACTGGCTAGAAACTCCAGTGCATCATCTAATGTCTTCACTGGAAAAAGAGTCTCCTCCCTCTTGGGCATCATCTTCCCCCCCATGTGCATACGTGCCTCAGTAATCGACCTATGAGGCTATCGAAGAAAAGAAGGTCTCGTATCTGGAAACCTCTCAAAAGCTAAACAAAAAAAATCTAAAGCAGAAGGGAAGTTGACCCTTCCTTGTGCATGAGCACGCCATCTAGCTAATGCTATACAAAACTGCCGCAAAAGAATGGCAGATCACCTGAAAAGTCGTGGATGCTGAAGTAAAG
Organism: Pinus albicaulis; assembly: GCA_034641835.2. Lineage (NCBI taxonomy): Eukaryota > Viridiplantae > Streptophyta > Pinopsida > Pinales > Pinaceae > Pinus > Pinus albicaulis. Next base: position 130,764,952 of record CM076571.1, on the reverse strand, counting down.
AATCAACATAATATAAAAGTGGGAAACTAATGCATTTCCTGTCACTGGTGTTGTGCGAAATGGTCGAAATGATAAGTGAGAGACACTGGACCTCCTCACGACCAAATGCACCAATACATAACTGCCCTCCAGCAACCTGAAAATCTACAGGAGATACTAAATTTTATCCAATGTATCTCTGGGAGTAAAATAACTGACTCTCTGCCACACAACTAGCTAGAACCTTGGGGAACGAGGGAAAATCCACCCCTCTACTCGATAGCCCTGTAATAAAATATACATCCTCCTCAGTGGGCATGTACCACTGGTTGATACCAACCGGGAAAGCCTGTTACTGAGCATTCCACCTTCGGATAACATCTCTCAAAAACAATCTATGGGACGTTAGGGAAGTAGCCTCCTCATAGAAATTGGGGAGGCCTACCTGCCTTAGGAGCCCCTGCATCGCTGCTGTAATAGGGAGAGGGTACGCATCTCTCTCCCTCTCTCTTGCCTCCCACAGGCGAACCATGTTATACTATTTCGCTTGTTGTTGTTGTTGTTGCCCCTCTTATCTCCTTTCATGTATTTGAATGATTGACATATTGAACACAATTTTTTTATTAAATGACACATGTATTTACAAATATACGTATATAAATATTTTTTGAAAAATAAATAAAACAACAGTCAGTGCACCAAAAACACAATCACGTACCAGTCCTAGTGCGTCTTTACACAGAGCGCACTGGACATGGTGCACCTAATGATATCGAGCGCATCAGGAGCGGTGCTCCAAAAAATACTTTTAGCGCGTCGTTCACTACATGCAGTGATAGGAGGCCAGTGCACCGACTTCACTATATGCCCCGGGGTGTATATCTAAGTCAACACACCACCCTCCTGCCACCGTACATAGTCATCGATGCGGTATTTTAAGAGGCCACATCGTTGACCTAGGCCAAATACGGTAAGCCATGCACTGACAAAAATAGCCATCCTGGGGCGGTTATTTCGGTCAATGAACCACATCACCACCATTCAACAAGGTCAACAATGCGGCCAAGTAGCCGACCACACCACTCTTTTTAAAGAAATTTAAAATAAGACGGTGCGGCTTTGGTATTCGCCTAAGAACCAGTGCAGATACCATTAGCATTGTTTTACCAGCTTGAACCGTTGACAATGTCGAATTGCGGTTCCGATGCACTGACAACATTATGAGCCCCGGGGCGAATTATTCTGTTAACGCACTGAGTTGCCGCGATGCACAATTGTCAAAGGTGCGGCCTGGTAAACACCACACAACACTTTTTAAAAAAATTTAAAATAACATGGTGCGCCTCACGGTACTAGCCCAGAACCGATGCGGATACCATTAGCACTGAGTGCGGTGTGGCTTGTAAATTTATAGGCAGCACTGCAAACCGGTGCGAGCCAAACGGATCGAGCGCACCGCGCGACAATTTTTTTTTTTTTTTTTAATGGTTAATTTTAAGGTTTTTTGAAATTCTAATCCACTAAAAGGTTTAATTATGGAAAAAAAAGAAAAATACCTGTACATTTACCTGTCGAGGAGGCATATTGGCTATACAATTTGCAAAAGAAAAATTTTCCACTATTTTATAAAATTCAAGCTGGAGATTGGTGGCAATGCACAACATCAGTGCGTGCAATAAGTGCAATAGGGGCATGGATGTCAGTGCGGCTCAAAAAAGGGTAAATTTCACTGGTGCTTCAGATCTCTGTAGCACTGCAAAAGTGAAAAATGCGGTTTTGGCCATAATTATTTTTTTATTTAACCCTCTTCCGGTGCGCAAGGTTTTTATTGGCATACCAGTGCGTTTTTAGTATGCTGCCCCGGGCGGTCTCTGCTTTCATGCACTTTTAGGAGGCATCGATGAGGCGTCCAGGTAACGCACCGGTGCTCTATAGTAATAAGCTGCCCCGGGCACGATGTCTGGTGAGCCAATGATTTTTGCGGTTTTTTGGCCGTAATTTTGTTTTTATTTAACCCTTTTCTAGTGCGCGTTGTTTATGGGGACCCTGTGCGTTTCCGTCATTCTGCCCCGGGTGGTTTTTGTTACGTGCACTTTTTATGAGGCATCGGTGCTGAATATTTGACACGCACTAGTTCTATTCGTTAATTAAAGGCACCGGATTGGTGTGTATGGAGCACACAGTTTCCGGTGTGCCAATGTTTTGTACGGTTTTTTGGCCATAAATTTTATTATTTAACCATCTACCAGTGCACATGGTTTATGGGTGCCCCAGTGCGTTTTCTTTATTCCACGCTAAGCAGTATCTATTTCCACACACGTTTTCGAAAGCACCGGTGTGGTAGAGATGTAAGGAACCGGTGCTGTACAGGAATATGACGCATCGGGAGGGTGTGTTGGGAGCACACAGTTCCCAGTGTGCCTATGTATTGTGTAGTTTTTTAGCTGTATTTTTTTATTTATTTAACCCTGTGCCGGTGCGCAGGGATTTTAGGGTGGCCAAGTGCGTTGGCGACTCTGTGCGTTTAAGGGCGACCCGGGCGGTGTCGGTTTTTGTGCATTTTTTATGAGGCGCCAGTGCAGAATTTATTTAAAGTACTAGTGCTCTACAGAAATAAAATGAACCAGGCAGGTGTGTACTGAGTACACGGTTTCTAGTGTGCCAATTTCTTAACTGCACCGGGGCTTTGTCATCTTGAACGCACCGGTGCATTTTACGGTGATAAGAGCACCAGATGAAATACATCTGTAAAAACCTCTGCCTACCAACCTCCTCTAGGAACCTCTGCTAGAAACGGATGTCTGGGGTATTTTTGTAAGGGGTTCCTCAAAAACATCCGCTAGAGGGTCTTTTCCTTGTTGTGAACCTCAACATGTGATCCACTTAGTGAGCCCATATTGAACTAGAATTACATTGTGGCAAGATTCATCTTGTCGATTATGTTGGAATCTCTAAATGATTCTGAACAAGAGAGGAAATAAAATTCCTCTTCCCAACACAAAGATTCAATAAAAAAAATTCGCTGGACAAAGATGATTTAAAACTCCATTTCATTAAGCCTAAAACAAACATTACAATCTTTAGAACTGCGTTGTTCTAGATTAAAAAAAACTCCAGTTTCTGCTGACTGCTACAAAAACACAGTGCGAAATTTTTCTCTCTGTCTCTTACAATATGCACACACAGTGATCTTTTATTCTCTGTTTTTCACACACAAAAATGCACATACACAACGCTATCTCTTACCGCCTTTAGGAATTGCATACGCTCTCTGTTTTTTACAAAACAGAGTCACACACAGTCACTGCTATTTTTTAGCCTTCGGGCATTACAAAAAAAAATAGTACACAGTCCACTGACTGCCTCTCTTTCTTTTTTCACACGTAGTCTCCTCTTCTTCTTTTTTATATCACATAACATGACTTTAAATTATATATATATATATATATATATATATATATATATATATATATTATATTATAAACATTTGAATGTTTATAATATATAGTAAAAACATCTATATTATATTCTAAGTCAAAAGACTTTTCATAAAACATGTTACGGCATAAAAAAAAATAAAACATAAACCTTAATTCCTAAGTTTTAGAACTTTATCGCGGAATGTATAATCTAAAATTAAAACTCCTTTTGATAATCTATGGCATCCATTTATGAAATGGATGACTTGTGTGATTGGCTCCACTCTATGCGATCGACTTACCCAATGCGATGGATGACTTAATACTTTGTGCATGAAATATGCGATATGCGATATCGACAATATCGCATCGTAATGAAACAAAAAAAATTGTGATGGTGTAGAAAGGTAATGTGATATGCAAAGTTGTGAAGTGTGTTATTCATTCTGTGGTTGGTGGTGTTTAATGGCACGAATGGAAGAGTTTTAAATGCTGGTGATTGCATGGATTCAAACCAGATTTTCACTGTGAACATGGCTACGGCCATTAACCAAAAATTGTTTTGTAGGCTTTGAATGCAGAATTTAAGTGCACGGTGGCGTGCAAACAAACAACAAAAATTCCTGAGCTACTGTCCTTCGGCATTAAATCAAAACTGGGTTTTTTTCCTTGTTTCCGGAGTTGCAGTTGTGTTTAGAAATTTCAACACTCCCCCTTAAACACAATTGCTAGGTTCTCTTCCATACCCAAACACTTTCTCAAATAATTAGAACTTTTCTGCCCCAATGGTTTTGTCAAAATGTCAGCAAACTGCTCCTCTGTTTTGCAATGTTGCCAAACAATTTCACCATTGTTCACTAGCTCCCTGATGTAGTGATACTTGACATCAATGTGTTTATTTCTCATGTGAAACACTGAATTCTTTGACAAATCTATAGTTGACCTATTATCACAATAAATTTTTGTTCCTTTTACCTATTCATGACACAAAATCCTCAACGTTCTTCTCATCCAAACTTCTTGACATGCTGCTACTGTAGCTGCCACATATTCTACCTCTATTGTTGATAAAGCCATAATTGGTTGTTTCTTAGAAGCCCATGAAATGGCTCCTGAACCCATATTAAAAACATATCTAGAGGTTCTTTTCCTGTCATCTATACTTCCAGCCGAATGACTGTCAGTATATCCAATCAATTCAAAATTTTCTGAAGTGGTGTATAAAATTCCATACCTTTTTGTTCCTTTCACGTACCTCAGAATTCTGTTTACTGCTTCCCAATGTGCCTCCTTTGGCCTTTCCATAAATCTTCAAATTAAAATCACAACATGCATAATATCCGGCCTAGTTGCAATCAAATACATGAGGCTGCCAACTATGCTCTTGTACAAACTTGGATAAAAATCCTTGGTGCTATCCTCTTTTCTTAACTTCAATCCCATCACTGTAGGGGTTATTGCTGCCTTGCAATCCTGCATGTTAAATATTTCCAAAAATTCATTTACAGATGTAGCTTGAGAGATAAAAATCTTATTTTCATTTTTCTCTACTTCTATTCCTAAGAAGTATTTCAGCAATCCCATATCAGTCATCTCAAATTCATCCTTCGTGATTGTTTTAAAATTTTAAATGAGGTAAGCATCGTTACCTGTGAATATCACATCATCAACATACAAAACAACAATGAAAATCTTACGATATTTCTCCTTGATGTATAATGTTGGTTCTCCTTCACATTTCTCAAACCCATTTTCCAGTAGATAGGCATCTATCCTACTGTACCATGCTCTTGGTGCTTGTTTTAGCCCGTAAAGAGCTTTCTTCAATCTGCAAACTTTGTGCTCTTGGCCTTCTTTCTAATATCCCAGAGGTTTTTCAACATAAACCTCTTCCCTCAATACTCCATTTAGTAATGTTGATTTCACATCGATTTGGTAAACTTTCCACTTGTGTTGTGTCGCTATGGACAACACTAATCTTACTATTTCCATTCTTGCAACCGGTGCAAATGTTTCTTCAAATCTCTTCCTTGTTGCTGCGTGTATCCTTTGATAACAAGTCTGGTCATGTGCCTTTCAATTTTACCATCATCATTTCTTTTGATCTTGTAGACCCATCTCACTCCAATTACTTGTTTGCCTTTTGGGAGGTCAACTAATTCGCATGTCTTATTTTCCTCTATGGCATTTATTTCTTCATCCATAACATCTATGCATTTCTTATATTTTATAGCTTCTTAAAAATGAATAGGATTATATACATGAAAATATAATGCAAATAAAGAATTCATATCTTCATTTGCTACCTCTTGCTCATAAATATCATTCAGACTTCTGAATCTAGTTCCTCTTTCACTTGTTGAACTTGTGCTTGTGGAAGCACTCAAATCTGCTCCTTGTGGTGTGCTTGGAGAAGCACTTTCATCACTTGTCAAGGGTGTTCTCATACCTGCTTGTGGTGTCCCTTGTTGTCCTTGTGTTGGTGGAGGTGGTACTGCTAATGAGAGATGTATTTCAGCCATCTCTTCCTCATTATCATCATGAGACAAACACCTATTCACATTCACTATTTTCTCAATGCTTCCATCCCATGCTTCTTCCTCAATAAATTTCACATCTCTACTTATAAAAAACTTCTTGGTGGATGGGTTATACAATCTGTATGCCTTGGATTCTTCATTGTATCCAATAAATATACACTTCTCACCCTTACTGTCCAAATTCTTCCTTAGCTGATCTAGAATGTGTGCATAAACCACACAACCAAAAACTCTCATTTGGGTAACACCTTGTTTTATGCCACTCCATGCTTCTTCCGGAAATTTTTTCATTAAATCTTTGGTTGGGCACCTATTCAAGATGTATGCTGCACAATGTACAATTTTAGCCCAATATTCATTTGCCAAATTTTTTTCCTTCAACATACTTCTTACCATGTCCATGATGGTTCTATTTTTCGTTTCAGCAACTCCATTTTGCTGTGGTGTATACCTTGCTGTAAATTTATTGTGTATCCCATTTTCTCTTCAAAAACGCAAAATTCTTTTAAGATATACTCTCGTCCTCTATCAGTGCTTAAAAATTTAATATGCTACCCACTTTGTTTCTCTACAAGAGCCTTAAAGTGGCAAAATTTCTCAAACACTTCACTTTTATATTTCAAGAAATACAACAAAGTTTTTCTTGTGTAATCATCAATAAAAGTCAACATATATTGGCTTCTTGCTAGTGATGGTGTTTGCATTGGTCCACACAAATCTAAATGGACAATTTCTAAGGATGTCTTTGCCCTTATACTCTTTCCTGATGGAAATATTTCTCTGTGTTGTTTGCTCAAGATGTAGCCTTCACATAGGTTGTCCGATTTATCAGTCAATGGTAATCCCTTTACCATTCCTTTCCTATGGAACAAATTCAGACCTCCAAAGTTGAGATGTCCAAATCTCAAATGCCATAACCAATTTTCATCCTTTGCTTCTCTTTGGAATTTCTCTTGTGTCACTGCTTCCATTTCAACTCCTTTCTTCAAATCTGCTCTCATCTTGAGAGGGAACATTATGTTCCTTATCATCTTCACTTGTGCAATGCATTGCTTGCTTGGTAGTTTATCCATGATGGTGCATACATCATGTTCAAAGAAAACATTGTACCCCTTTTGAATGAGTTTTCCAATGATCGAAATGTTACACTTCATACCAGGCACATAGTATACATCTAATATGGATCTTCCTGCTCCCTTCTTTGCCAAAACACTTACTCTACCTTTTCCCATGATAGAGACCTTACTTTTCGTCCTCAATGTTACTTGAGACTTTACATTTTCATGTAACATGGAAAACATAGAAATTTTTCCAGTAATATGGTTGCTACATCCTGAATCTAGAAACCATATATCTTCATTCCTTTGTTCAGCCATATTGCATGCTAAAAAAAACTTCTCTTGACTGATATTTTATTTACTAAAATTATCACTAGGTCTATTACCCATGTCACTCTATTTCTTCCTACATTCATTGGCATAATGGCCATACTTTTTACAATAATGACATTGGACTTGGGATTTATCATACCTTTGTCCATGTGCTTGATTTTTTCCACCTTGTTGGCTGTTTCCTTGGACTTGATTTTGATTTTGATTTTTGCCCCTTCTATTTGTATTTGCAAGGATTTTTCTTCCTCCTCTGTTTTGGCTTCTGTCTCTTCCTTTTCCTCTGTACTTTCCTCTTCATTGACCTCTTCCTCTTCCAAAGGACATTTGGGTCTTGAAGGCATGCTCCAAAGATGATTTTTTTGTTCTACCCAATCTTTTCTCATGTGTCATCAATGATGCATGAAGCTCATCAACAGTGAACTTTGAGAGATCCTTTTGTCTCTTCAATGGTTGTGACTATCACATCAAACCTTGAGGGTAAGCTCCTCAACAAGTTCTCCACTATTCTTCTTTCTTCTACTATCTCTCCATGAGATCTCATTTGGGTAACCAACCCAATCAGTAAAGTAAAGAATCAATCTATTGTGTCAAACTCCTTCTTGAAAATAACTTCAAAATCCCTTCTCATTAGTTGAAGCTTTGAATTATTTACCTTCTCCATACCTTGGTAGGTTGTCTGGAGGGTATCCCATGCATCCTTGACCCTCTTTGCTACTACAATAATTCGAAACACACTTTCATGCACTGCTTGAGATAGAAGAGGGCTTTTGAGTCCTTCTTCCTATTTCTATTCAGCAAATGATTCTCTGCCTGTGTTAAGGAATTAAATGCATTTTCATCTTCTGGTTCTTCTAAACCATATTCAACTAGCTCCCATAAATCTTGAGAGGAAAACAAGGCTCTCATTGTGATTTCCAAATAGTCATAGTTCTTCCCATTGAATTGTGGGAGTTGAGCATTTCCTATACTCGTGTTTGTGCTGGCTCCTGCCATGGCTAGCTCACTGATATATGCTATAAAATTAACTCTGTTTTTAAATAAACCTTCTCCCTGCTTGAGAATTTAATCTCTGTCTTTTAGAAGACTTCTCTAGACTGCACTTTTTTTAAAAAAACACAAAACAAAAAAATATGTTTTGTAAACACCTAGTCTTTGCTGAGCCTTCACACTGCTAGAGAATTTATTCAACAAATCCTTCTTTCATCTTCTTTGAAAAACTTCAAAGAGCCTAGACTGGCTCTGATACCCTGTTGGAATTTCTGAATGATTCCGAACAACAGAGGAAATAAAATTCCTCTTCCCAACACAAAGATTCAATAAAAAAACATTTTTTGGACAGAGATGCTTTAAAACTCCATTTCATTAAGCCTAAAAAACAAATTAAAATCTTCATAACTGCATTTTTTTGGATAAGAAAAAACTTCAGTTTCTGTTGACTACTACAAAAACAGAGTGCAAAAATCTGCTTTCTGTCTCTTATAATATGCACACACAGTGCACTTTTATTCTCTGTTTTTCACACACAAAAAATGCACATACACAGTGCTATATCTTAATACCTTTGGGCATTGCATATACTCTTTTTTTTTTACAAAACAGAGTCACACACAGTCACTTCTATTTTTTATCCTTTGGGCATTACAACAAAAATAATACACAGTCCACTCACTGCGTCTCTTTCTTTTTTCACACGCAATCTCCTCTCTTTTTTTAATATGACATAACATGACTTTAAATTATATATGTATATATTATAAACATTTGAATGTTTATAATATATATTGAAAACATCTATATTATATTCTATCTCAAAAGACTTTTCATAAAACATGTTACGGCATAAAACAAATAAAACATAAACCTTAATTCCTAAGTTTTAAAACTTTATCGTGGATTTTAAAAACTAAAATTAAAAATCCTTTTGCTAATCTATCGCATCCATTTATGAAATGGATGACTTGTGTGATTGGCTCCATTCTATGTGATAGGCTTACCCAATGCGATGTATGACTTAATACTTTGCGCATGCGATATAAGATATGTGATATCGACAATATCGCGTCACAAATGAAACAAAAAAACTTGTGATGGTGTGGAAAGGTAATGCAATATGCGAAGTGTGTTTTGCATTCTGTGGTTGGTGGTGTTTAATGGCATGGATGGCAGAGTTTTAAATTATGGTGATTGTGTGGATTCAAACTAGATTTTCACTGTGAACATGGCTACGGCCATTAACAAAAAAAAAATTTGCAGGCTTTGAATGCAGAATTTAAGCACAAGGTGGCATGCAAACAAATAAAAAAAATTCCTGAGCTGCTGTCCTCCAACATTAAATCAAAAATGGATTTGTGTCCTTGTTGCTAGAGTTGCAATTGTGTTTAGAAATTTCAACAGGTTACGACATGAAATACATGCTTCTAGGGTTCTTTGGAATTCTTAACTACAAAATTGACAACAACCTAAGCAGCAATGACATTGTCAGAAAATATATCATAATGGTAGAGGTTAGGGTCCTCCAACTGTGGTGGAGGGTCAACTTTATCAATATATTTTTCTCGCTGTGAGATTCATTCCTCCATTTACCTCATAGATAGGCGATGGATGGTCTTGGGTATTAAATTAGCTGCAATTAAGTTAGAAAAATCCCCCTACTTCTTAGCCCAGTTTAACTTGTCATTCATAGCAAATATTGTGCCCTTGAGCTTTTGGATTTTCAACTAGTTATCAAACCACTCCTTAGCATCGATGATCAATTGCGATGTGACCTTCATGTGTTCTGCCACCTCTTTCTCAAATTTCCTTAGGGTTTCTTCATCGATCATATCATTAGTATCCACTAGAGTTCAATAATTGGTTTTATTCATTAGTTTCATGTGGTTTTTTACCTGATCTTTCAAGATTTGAGCCTACTTCATGTTCTCAAGCTTGAGTCTGTCGACATATGAATTGACCAGGCGAAGGTGATCATTATCTTACTTAAACAACATATCCAACTAGGTTTTCAGTGGATCTAACTTGAGGGAAAGGAAGATATGGGCCACGTAGGCCTATAGGAGGTGATTATTATAGGGAGTGTTTGTGCTTGAGATTTTAATAGGATAAGGGGTGGTGTTGACGCAGTAGAGAAGAGATCCAGTGGTGATAAAAAAAATAGGAGAAACATTGCAGATACCAAGAGGAGGAGGAGGAGCAGTAGATGAATTAGCTTGTTGAGCTTCGAGGAGGAAGAGGAAGAGAATCTGCTTCCCACCTTTGATCCTACCCAGCGAGGACCTTGAACCCCAACACCCCGTGCCATTGCCAACAACTCACTCCACCTCACATCATATAAATTTGTCTTCCTCTGCTTTTCATTGAGAAAAACTCTTCTGCCCTGGTCGGCTTACCAAGATGGATTCTTCTCTCCCATTCCCCTTAACATTATTCGCTCTCTCTATGAACCTCGTTCTTGTATAAAGAGTGTGGTGTGATGGATAAAGTATGATTCATACAACATTCATTTTAACATTTGATAGTGATTTATATTGAACATAAAATTAACACATTCTACCAGGTGGACATTCAAAACATACATATAAACTCTTGGATGTTAAGCTCCCATCAAATTAGTAAATTAGTAAAAGTGTGGAGGGAAATTTAAAATGAAAAATAAATGTAAATGTGTAGAAGGAAAATTAAAATTAAAAATAAATGTAAATGTGTAGAAGGAAATTTAAAATTAAAAATAAATGTATAGACAGAAATTTAAAATTAAAATTAAAAATAAATGTATAGACATAAATTTAAAATTAAAAATAAATGTAAATGTGTATAAATATGTTTAAAATGAAAAAAAAAAATGTGATTCCTAAAAAAATATGGAGGGAAGGAAACAAGGAGAGTTTTATTATAGGTTCACGAAAACCATATGTTAACAGTAAAAATGACTAATTTCGTACATTTAAGTATTTATTCCACATTGATACATATCTTTTGTTATTCTATGTATATTTATATAGTGAATTTAAAAAAAATAAATTACAGTGAAAATGTGGTGGTCATGTTAGTCATTGAGAAGAACCCCGAGATATATATATATATATATATATATATATATATATATATATATATATATATATATATATATATATATATATATATATATATATATATATATATATATATATATACATGTAATTACGCGAGGAGGTGCAAACGAACGCCGAAAACTCCAGAAGCCAAGAACATAAATACAGGGTAAAAAATTGAAGTGTCGGTCGTGGCGAAATCCATATAATAATGACACCTTCATACCCATGATACAATTTTTTGTGAGCACTTGACAATACTTTACGAAGTTCCTAAAATCCCAAAGCTAATGTGCAACTCCCTTTCTTTGTGATCTCCCTTCCTCATAAGAAGTTGTTGTAACGAAACTCTAAGGAATTATTTAAAACATTTGAGACTTAATGAACTTCATGCTTTTAGTCTTGGTCACCTATAGCATTTTTTTTTTCTGTTCAACCTCACTTTGTTAGTGTTGATTGTATATAGCCCTACTTTTTAGCATTTGAAGTTGCATTGTTGACTGTTTAGTTAGATTTGGGTTTAAATGGGAAATATTGATGGAGTTTTCCTCTTCACGCAAAGTTTTATGCATTTCAATTAAAAAAACTTGAAATAACATCATAAGAGTAGAAATTCACTGGAAAAATAATTAAATAATATCGTAAGAAACAAAGATGGAAATATTGATGCATTGTTCCTTGTCATGCAAAGTTTAATTCATTTCCATTAAAATGGCTAGCAATAACAATGTAAGAGCAGAAATTCAAAGATATAAATCAATGAATATCAAAAAAGTATAAGCAGTCATCGTAAAAGCCAGAGTGAGAGTGCCCCCAAGCAAAAACTTAAAAACTTGGTTACATATATCTCTTTATTCTGAAATCCACCGCCATTGTCGTCTCTCGATTGCTCCCCTCCTTCGTTGCTTACTTATTGTCGAGGATTAGCTTATGATGAGATGACAAAGAATGTTATTGAGTACAATACCATCCGTGAAGAGGATCATTGTATGACGTATTCGAAGAAGAAAGGTTGGCCACAAAAAATATGTCTGCCATCTACGGTCAAGAAAGAAGACAAGCCTAAAATTCTTTCCATGGATAAATTTCTTACTCGACGAAGGAGGACGAAAAAAGGGCTTTTGATTTGCTAGATTTAACAATATTTTCATACGGTAAGCCCGCATAGAGAAATGCCTTCAACATAATAATGTTGTTTTTATATCCCTTAACATTGTTTAATAATTATTTAATTTTAACTTGATAATTTTAAAACTCTCTCAAAATTTTTAATTTTTAAAAATTAATATCGAATTTAACATCAAAGTACAATGGCTTGAATTAAATATTAATATAAGCATCGAATGCATTAATTGTATTATGTGTACTATGTGATTTAGAATAGGTGGGGCTTCGGGGGTAAGAAATATTAGGATATTTCAATTTAAAAGGTCAACCCACATAACTTTCACATTTATTCACACTAAATCCAGTGCTCTTTTTTGGAATTTTGATGACGACATTACAAAACCAATTACATGGATTATTGAAGCGAGTTCTCTGCAGTTTCGATGAAATGGTTAGTGACTTATGATGCCCTATGACTCCTTATCAATTCACTAGAATAAATTAGATCCAAAATCCTCAACCTGCTCAGCTTGTTTATTCCCTCATGCAACCTTCTAATAGTATGACATCAAATAATTCTAAACACGCGAAATAGCACTACCGATGGACCTTGCTCCTACCTATTGAGATCAACAACTCGTATTTCATCACAATACCAAAACATTTTTCTGTTACTTGTAAAAATAGCAAAGGTACTTTGTTACTTCTGAAGCTAATGTTCATGGTAACATAGTATTCTTATGTAACATATCTCTTGTTTGTGCCCCATTAACCCAAAAAACTCCATGACAACAACACATCCTCTCCATTTCCTAACTAGAATATTCTAAAACTTATAACACTAATTTCTCTGTATTAGAATTTCCATAAACAGATATTTATAATTCCTTCCTCATAACTTATTCCTCAATGAAAAAAATCAGCAACATCGCCATAATGTGTCTGTCTACGCCTCCTCAACAATAAAGAAGAATAATAGGAAGAGATGTGATCTCCATTGTGGTGCAATGCCTCCTATTGGTGCAGTGAACTAACACACGTCTCCAATTTCAATTATTTTGACGATGAAGAAAATGAATGTCTTCTATTGCCATTGTCTCCTCACCCAAATAGGAAACACTTATCACATAAATATAATTTTAATAATATAGAAATATTTATAAAACTACATTAATAATAGTATAATGTAACATTGTTTATAAATCTAATATATATACTAGCAATTTCCCCTAAAGGTGCAAAGTTACACTGAAGGAATGTAATATTTGATAAGATAATCTCACCAAAAATAGAGTCAACTAATTGTTATATGCATCCAAATAGGTTGTATCAAACTCTCCACTACAAGCACCATGAGTTGAGCCCTTTACTCAAAAACTAGGCATGAGCACAAAATGTTGACAAACCTTCCCCCAATTGTGCCACACCCAACGATATGTCTTTTCTCAACCACGGTGATGCTAGCCCTACATTTCTATCAGGGCATGAGATTGATCTCTTTCGAGGTCCTAGAGCCCAACAACTCATATTCACATTGCTTCCCCTTACCATTTGAAAATTTTTCTTTTTGGAGACAAATGAATAATCCAACAAGTAGGAAATATTGTGTGTAGATCTCAGAGCTCATAATGGTAAGCATCTGCCTGATGGGAGAAATTTCAAAGTTTAAATTGGAGTTATTTTATGAAAATCTTATGTTAGGTCCCTATATCACTAGTATAGTCCCTTATTATTGTTAGTGTAACCCCCTTATTGTTATTATTGTACCCTTGTAACCCCTATTTTGTTATTATTGTGCCCTTAAATTATTATTGTTAGGTCGGCTAGGATTACATTGTGGCCCACTAGGATTACATTATGGCCCCATGGACTCCTATATATAGAAAGGAGGTTTGTAAATTGAATCATCCAAGAATTGTTCATTTATGTAATGTATTGGAGGTTGCCCCCTCGAAGTGGCTTATTTCTAAGGCGTTGATATCTCTTTTCTTCTATTTTTGAAGCTGGTTACACAACATTTGGTATCAGAGCTTTGGATTCTAGGGTTTCGCTGCTCCAAACAGGTCATCGTGGCATTTTCTCTATAACTATTTTTCTACGAAGTTTCAGAAGCTAAAATTTTTAGGGTGCGAAGCTCAAATCCTGAGGAAGATTGTCTAAAAATTTCAGAGCATGGTTCGTAATATTTTCTGAGATATCATCTGAGGAAGTTAGGTCTTTTGTTAAGCTCCTAAAGAGGTCATCATGGCATTTTCGCTATAAATTTTTTTCTACAAAGGTTCAGAATCTGAAATTCATATGGTGCGAAGCTGAAATCCTGAGGAAATTTTTCAAAAAATTTCAGAGCTTGGTTCGCAACATGTTTCGAGATATGATCTGTGGAAGGTAGTGCTTTTTCAGGCTCCTGAATTTCATCTCAAAGAGGTGATCGTGGAAAAATTTCAATAACTCTCTCTCTGGGCAGTGAATTTGAGTACCGTAAAAAGAGGTCGCAAGTACACGGATTGTAGTTTCGTGGCTATCAATTTCAGAGACAAAGGACTAAACAGTGACACGTGGCAAGTCCTAAAACTTTTCTCTACTGAACTAGTCCAAAATTAGGTCATTGTGGGAGATTGGACACAATTTTTTCTTGGGGAATCCAAATTAGATCAGACTTGTGGCATTTGAAAGAAGCTTCAGAGGGCTACTATAGGGCTGAATTTAAGATATTTAGGATTTTCAATTACACAGATAATTCAATTTCAATATCAAGCTCCTCAAAGAAAATAAAAGGTGTGTATTTTTTTCTTCCGAATTGCATAAGTCTTGTTTGAAGAATCAAGTTGAATTGATTCCAAGGGAATATTGTAGAATATTATCAATATTGGATTCTAAAATGGCACCTAAAAATAATTCAACACCCATTAAGCCTTCAGAAGGCTCTACCACGACTCATGAAGATGAAGAATTGCAACATGATCTATCAAAATTACAAGAGCAAGTGCAACAAATTTCACTCTCGCAAAGAGCAGCAAAAAATGAAATGGAAGTTTTGAAGAAAGGCGTGGAAGTGAAGATGGACGGTTTGAAGAAAGGCATGGAAGCTAAGATGGATGGCGTGGAAGTGAAGATGGACGGTACGAAGAGGTGGAAGCATTGCTTTGTGCCATTTCTATTATCCAACCAGATTGGATAACTGAAGCAAGAGATGAATGGAAGGAGGACAAAGATGTATGGACACTCATCCAAAAGTTGCAGCAAGATCCTAGTACATCTGATACATTTAGTTGGAAAAATGATTCCTTATGGTACAAAGATCGCTTATATCTTTGTAAGAATTCCCATCTAAAACAAAAGATTCCTTTGTTATTGCACACTTCTCCTTTAGGAGGACACTCGGGATTTTTAAAAACTTACCACAGGGTGAAGAAAGAATTTTTTTGGGATGGCCTTAAGTCTGATATTCAAAATTTTGTGGCGGAATGTTTGGTTTTCCAGCAGAATAAAGTGGAAACAATTAAGACCCTGGGACTTCTACAACTTTTATCCATTCCAAGTCAACGTTGGGAGGATATTTCAATGGATTTTATCATAGGTTTACCTAAGTCCGAAGGAAAGAATGTCATCATGGTGGTAGTTGATAGACTTACCAAGTATGCACACTTTTGTGCATTATATCATCCATTTAAAGCAAGTGCATTTGCTACTACATTTATGGATAGAATTAAAAAGCTACATGGAAGCCCGAGGGTTATTGTGAGCGACAGAGATCCCATTTTTACTGGAAATTTTTGGACGGAGTTATTTTATTGTTTGGGTACTCAATTAGCTCATAGCTCATCTTATCATCCTCAATCTGATGGTCAAACTGAGATCGTAAATAAATGTTTGGAAGGATATCTTCGTTGTTTTGTATCTGATAAACAAACACAATGGGTCAAATGGTTACCTCTTGCTGAATGGTGGTATAACACTTCCTTCCATACTGCAGCAAAAATGACCCCATTTTATGGCACTTTATGGATATCATCCACCATCCATCACATCATCTTTAAGAGAAAATTCGAAGGTTCAAGCAATGGAAGATCACATCGAGCATCAACAAGAAGTTCTCAACTCTTAAGGATAACCCTGGAATTTGTCTAGATGGAATGATAACGGGGCGGGATCTTTCACCTAAGTGACAGAGAAGTTTGATGTACAGGAATTGAGTATTTGGCTACAACCATACAAACAATGTCCCTCAAGCAAGCAAAGAAGGATAATAAATTATCGCCAAAGTACTATGGTCCTTACAAGGTGTTGCAAAAGATTGGTACTATGGCATACAAATTGGAGCTTCCTGCTTCTTCGCGAGTACATCCAGTTTTCCATGTTTCATGCTTAAAGAAGGTTATAGGAGAAAATCTTCCAGTTCAAACAATATTGCCGGAACTTGATGAGGAAGGAAAAATCATATTGGAACCAGAAGCGGTCATGGAAACAAGAACTCGACAACTACGGAATCGATCAATTTCAGAGTATCTCATCAAGTGGAAGAACTTACCCACTGAAGAGTCTACATGGGAGGATGAGAATTTTATACAGAAGCACCCGAAGCTACTCAAGTGTTGAGGACAACACTTTTTTGAAGGAGAGGGGCATGTTAGGTCCCTATATCACTAGCATAGCCCCTTATTATTGTTAGTGTAAACCCCTTATTGTTATTATTGTACCCTTGTAACCCCCATTTTGTTATTATTGTGCCCTTAAATTATTATTGTTAGGTTGGCTAGGATTACATTGTGGCCCACTAGGATTACATTATGGCCCCATGGACTCCTATATATAGAAAGGAGGTTTTGTAAATTGAATCATCCAAGAATTTTTCATTTATGTAATGTATTGGAGGTTGCCCCCTCGAAGTGGCTTATTTCTAAGGCGTTGATATCTCTTTTTCTTCTATTTTTGAAGCTGGTTACACAACATATTATCCCAGACTAACATTTTTAAACATATCTACGGGATATTTGGCCTATATGGGTGATCTTTGTCACCATGGGTATGGTTTCACGGTAAGAATGGGACTTGGGGAATTACTATCTTAAGGGCAGAAAAAAAGAGGGCCTTAGAGCCTAAATAAATATTCTTGAGTTCAAGGAACATGAATTAACCCCGAAATAACTACATAAATACTCTCTAAGGGATATCCAGATTTCAATTTGGATATGGGAGCCATGGCATGTTATTCTACATAATTAAAGAGCCACAAGAATTGTTAGTATGTATGGTTTTTTAATAATAGTGTGTGCACATTCGAAGAATGGGAATGAATTATTAGAATTCATAATTTTTTTTGTAATGCATGTATATATAGAATAATATGGCTTTAGAGTAAACTTCTAGGTTTATAGCAATTTCCCATGTATATATCAACATACTTTGAGTTCAAATAAATAAAATCATTCTCTATTAATCTAGTGCAATAATCAACCATGGCATGTAAAAATGCCACAAAAAAATAGTTAGTCCACAATTAAAATTTACTAACATAAATGACTAATTCATATACTTGTTGTACTTGTTATTTGGTCATATTTTTATTCTTGGACTATAATAGTAATTTACATTAATCATTATTAATTTTGTCACTTATTATCTAGTCATATATTTTATTCCTAGACTAAATTAGTCATTGAAGTTAGTCATTTTTAGTTTAGTCACTTGTTATCTAGTCATATATTTTATTCCTAGACTAAATTAGTCATTTAAGTTAGACATTTTTAGTTTAGTCACTTACTATCTAGCCGTATATTTTATTCCTAGACTAAATTAGTCATTTAAATTAGTCATTTTTAGTTCGGTCACTTAAAATTGCTCAAATTTAGTAGTAATTCACTTGAAATAATTGTGGTGACTAACTGTTTTAGTCACTTAGTCACTAATTTCATCATTTTCTACTAGTGGTATTTTTTTAGCCCAACTTGGCCTATTGGTATGACTTCTTATTCCATTGGAAGTTAGGGTTTTTGTAGGCTCCCAAATTTCATCTCAAAGAGGTGACCTTGGGAAAATCATCAGAACTCTCTCTCTGAGCATCAGATTGAAATTATGTAAAAAGTGGCCAAATGTACATGGAATGTAGTTTCTTGTGTATCAATTTTAGAGTCTAAGGAGGAAACATTGACACGTGGCATTCTTTACAAGTTCTGTCTACTGAACTAGTCCATAATTAGGTCATTGTGGGAGATTGGGCATAACTTTTCCATGAAGAATCCAAATAAGGTAAGACCTATGGAATTGGAAAGAGGATTTAGAGGGCTAATAGAGGATATAAATTTAGATCTTTAAGATCCGAAATAACATAGATAAATCAGGTTGAATATAGACCTCCTAAAAAGAAAGAAAAAGGTGCATATTTTTTTAAACAAGTTTGCATAAAATATGTTTGGAAAATCATTTTCAAGTGATTCCAAGGGCATATTGAAGAACATATATCAATATTGAGTTATATGATTCCTCCCAAAAATAATTCCATACCCATTAATCCCTCAAAAATCTCTACTATGATGCACGAGGAGGAAGAATCGCAATATGATATATCAAAATTACGATACCAAGTGCAACAAATTTCGATCTTACAAAGAGCAATCAAAGATGATATAGATGGTTTAAAATTAGAAATGGAGGGTAATTTAGATGGTTTGAAGGATCAAATGAAAGCTAATATGGATGATAAAGTAGTGGAAGATCTCATCGAGCATCAACAAAAATCTCTTCAACTCTCAAATGATAACCTAAATTTGGCACAAAATCGAATGAAACAACAGGAAGATCAACATCACAACAGAAGAAGTTCTGAGGTAGTCATAGAAACAAGAACTTGAAAAATATAAAATCGATCAATTTTAGAGTATCTCAGCAAGTGGAAGAATTTATCAGTTGAAGATTCCACATGGGAGGATGAAAATTTTATACAGAAGAATCAAGAAATAAAAAAGCGTTCAGGACAACACTTGTTGGGGGAGAGGGGCATGTTAGGTCATTGTATTACTAGTATAGCCCCTTATTGTTTTTATTTCATCCCCCATATTTTTATTGGTGTACCCCAGTAGTCCCCATATTGTTAATATTATTCCCCATAAAATCCCACTATTGCTATTGTTGCACCGTGTTATGAAACCAACTCCAAAAATAAAATAAAAGAGAGATCAATGCCTTCGAAATAAGCCACTTCGAGGGGGAAACATCCTTTAAATTACACAAATGAAAATTCTTGGATGATTCAAATGAAAAAACCTCTTTTCTATATATAGGATTCCATGGGGTCACAATATAAGCCTAGCTGATAGAACAATAATAATGTAAGGGCAGAACAATAACAATAGTGAGGTTTTATCAGGCACAATAATAAAAATATGGGGACTACAGGGGTACAACAATAACAATCTGGGTGATATACTAAAAACAATAAGGGACTACACTAGTAATATAGGAACCTAACATGCCCCTATCCTTCAAACAAGTGTTGTCGTCAATGCTTGAGTAGCTCTGGATGCTTATGTATAAAATTATCATCCTCCCATGTGGAGTCTTCAGTGGGTAAGTTCATCCACTTGATGATATACTCTCAAATTGATCGATTTCATAGCTCCTGAATTCTTGTTTCCATGACTGCTTTAGTTTCCAATATGATTTTTCCTTCCTCATCAAGTTCTAGCAATATTTTTTTAACTAGAAGTTTGTCCCCAATAACCTTCTTTAAGCATGAAACATGGAAAATTGTGTGCACTCGAGAAGAAGCAAGAAGCTCCAATTTGTATGCCATAGTGCCAATATTTTACAACACCTTTTAAGGACCATAGTACTTTGGCAATAATTTATTATTCTTCTTAGCTTTCTTGAGGGACATTTTTTTGTATGGTTGTAGCCATAAAAATACCCAGTCTCCTACACCAAAACTTCTCTCACAGCGATGTTGATTTTCTTGTTGTTTCATTCAATTTTGTGACAAATTTAGGTTATCCTTTAAGAGTTGGACAACTTATTGTTTATGTTCGATGTGATATTCCACTGCTTGAACCTTAGACTTTTCTCTTAAATAAGATGTGCTGGATGGTGGATGATATCCATAAAGTGCCATAAATGGGGTCATTTTTGCTGTAGTATGGAAGGAAGTGTTATACTACCATTCAACCATAGGTAAAAACTTGACCCATTGTGTTTGTTTATCAGATACAAAACAACAAAGATATCCTTTCAAACATTTTTTTACTATATCAGTTTGGCCATCAGATTGAATATGATAAGACGAGATATGGGCTAGTTGAGTAACCAAACAAGAAAATAATATAGTCCAAAAAGTTCCAGTGAAAATGGGATTTGTGTTGCTTACAATAAGCTTTGGGTTTCCATGTAGCTTTTGAATTGTTTCCATAAATGCAGTAGCAACTGTACTTTCTTTAAATGGATGAGATGATGCACAAAAATGTGCATACTTGGTAAGTATATCAACTACCACCATGACGACAGTATTTCCTTTAGAGTTAGGTAAACATGTGATAAAATCCATTGAAACATCCTCCCAACGTTGACATGGAATGGGTAAAGGTTGTAGCAGACCCGAGGTCTTATTTTTCTCAACTTTATTTTTCTCACAAACCAAACATTCTGTCACAAAATTTGAATCTCAGATTTAAGGCCATCCAAAAAAAATCTTTCTTCACCCTCTAGTAAGTTTTTAAAAATCACAAGTGTCATCCTACGGGATAGGTATGCCATTCCAAAATAATATTTTGTTTTATATGGGAATTATTACAAAGATATAAGTGATCTTTGTACCATAAGGAATCATTTTTCCAACTAAATGTATCGGATGTACTGGGATCTTGTTGCAAATTTGGAATGAGTTTCCATACTTCTTCATCATTCTTGCATTCCTCCCTTACTTCGGTTATCCAATCTAGTTGGTAATAGAAATGGCACAAAGAAATGCTTCCATCTCCTCATCCTTTCTTTAGAGTGAATCCGCAACAAAATTTACTTCCATTTTTTTAGATGATTTCAAAGTCATAAGCCAACATCTTTCTAACCCATTTTTGTTGCTCTTCCGAACATAGTATTTGTTCCAAAAAGTGTTTAAGACTATCATCATCTTTTTTTATGAAGAAGTGTCTTCCCATTAGGTAAGGTCGTCATTTATTTAGTGCATGTAGTATTGCCAACATTTCATTCTCATAAATAGATTTTTGTAAATACTTTCCTTTGATTAGATGACTTTCAAAAGAAATACGTCTTCCTTATTGCATTAAAACAACACCAATTCTATTTCATGAGGCATCACATTCCATAATAAATGTTTTTGTGAAGTCTAGAATAACTAAGACCAGTGCTAGGCACATTGACTATTTAAGATGCTAAAAGGCCTTAGTTGCTTCAAGAGTCCATGAAAATGCATCTTTCTTCAACAATTTTGTTAGAGGTGTTTCTATTCTCCCACAATTCTTAACAAACTTGCAATAATACCATGTTAACCCCAGAAATACTCGCAACTGATTTATGGTTGTGGGAATTTTCCATTCCTTAATGTATTTAATTTTATTAGGGTCTACCTTAACACCCTCGTGAGATACAATATGACCTAGATATTCCACCTTTTGTACTCAAAAGAAACATTTGGAAATTTTTGCATAAAATAAATTTTCCTCCAATAGTTTTAGCACCTTGTCAACATGTTGAAAATGATCCTGCCAAGACCTGTTGTAGATTATTATATCATAAAAATGGAATTCATCAACCCTTGAAATGTAGAAGGTGCATTGGTAAGGCCAAAAGGCATGACCAAAAATTCATAATGACCCTCATGAGCTCGAAATGTTGTTTTCAGAATATCTTCAGTCTTCATTTTAATTTGATGCTATCTTGAACGAAGGTCCAACTTGGTAAAATTTATTGCTCCATGTAATTCATCCAATAATTCATTAATCACATGAATGGAAATTTTATCTTTAATAGTGAGCTTATTTACCTCCCTATAATTTGGACACATGCACCATGATCCACCCTTCATGTGCACCGATATTACTAGAGTAGAGAAACAACTTTTACTAGGTTGAATTATAAGAGCTTCTAACATTTTTGCAATCATAAGTTCAATTTCACTCTTTTGGACATAAGGATATATGTAAGGCTTGATGTTTGGAGGAACACTTTCTGGAATCAAATGAATAGCATGATCATGATCACGAATAGGTGGTAGTCCCTTGGGAGTTTCAAACAACTTGGAATGATTGTCCAAGACTTTTTGGAGATCTGGAGAAATAGATTATTTTGATGTTGGAAATTATAGTGAGCATAATGGTGAAATTACGCCTCATTTTTATATCTTCAAAAGATTTTTCATGAAATTAGAGCTTATTATCTTTCCCACCTTCCCTGTGATACCCCGTATTTTAACTTCCTTTCATTCCAATTTTTTTTTCAATAAATGTGCTTGAAAATTAAAATCTATAGTCCCCAAATATTGTAACCATTGTACTCTTATTACAACATCAACACCTCCCTTTGTAATGGGAACAATTGGACTATTCAATACATATTCCCCCAAAATTAGCTTAATATTATGGAATTTTCCAGACCAATTTATAGTCCCACCTTTTGAGATCATCACTTAACATTCTGGTGCTGTGTATAAGAAGAAATTCAATTCCTTGGCTGCCATACAATGAATAAAATTAAGGGTACTACCTGAATCAATTAAGACTATTACATTTTTCTTCTTGATATGTCCTTATATCTTGAGAGTTTGAGGAGTGGTAATTCCTACCAATGCATTACAAGATATGGTCAGAATTATTCCTTCTTTCTCTAGGGCTGGTTCGTGGTGTATATCCTCTTATTTTGAAGTTTCTCGTTCATTTTCTTTCTCCTCTTCACAATCTATGTAAAATAATTTCTTCTCATCACACTTATGACCTTTAGTGTATTTTCTGTCACAACTATAGCAAATCACTTTTCCTCTTTTTTCTTCCAATTTTTGTAGTGTCAACCTTATAGGTTGTGGAAGTCTAGGAGTAGCAACACTTCCTTCTTTATAGATGTGAGTGGTAGGATTCCTTGTCACCATAAGTTTACTTTCAATTATTATTGCCAACATTAAAGCCTTCTCTAATGAATTAGGTTCCCAAAGGCGAACCACATGTTGGATGTTATCCTTTAAAGTCCTTATGAAGACATCAATCTTGTGTTCCTCTGGAATATTAGTTATCCTTATACTCAGTTTTTGGAAGTCCTCAATGTGCTCCAGCATTGTACCCTTTTTTTTTAGATTTATCGATTGGCTAAAGAAGGTGTTGCTCTTTGTATCCTCATAATGTGCTATCATTTCCTCCATAAAAATTGACCAAGTGATAGCTTTTTATGACAGCAAAGCCATCGATACCATACAAATGTATTTTGTTCTAAATGTTGCAATGCGTACCTTTTGTGTTTTTTTCAAAGTATGGAGATCAAAATATTGCTCCATCTGTAGTATCCATGTTACAGGATCCTTGCCATCAAAATTCCTCATATCCATCTTTGGAATATGGTGGGTCTTACATCCAACATTAGAGTTTATGAAATCGTGATTAACATTTATTTTTTTCTCATCATGAGTTTCTTGTACTACCTTTTTGCCATTAGGAATAATTTCTTGTATCAACTTTGTAAAATCTTCCTTCAAACCTTCCATGTCCACTTTTAGATCATTCTTTAGGTCTTCCATTTTAGCTTCCATGTCATCCATCTTAGCTTCCATGCCATTCTTCAAACCATTCATATTAGCTTGCACTCCTTTCTTCAAACCATCCATATTAGCGTCCATGCCTTTCTTCAAATCATCCATGTTAGCTTCCACAAATTTCTTCAAACCATCCATCTTAGCTTCCACACCTTTTTTCAAAACTTCCATTCCATTTTTTTTTCTTTTTGCGAGAGAGAAATATGATGCACCTGCTCTTGTAATTTTAATATATCATGTTTCACTTCATCCTCTTCATGAGTCATAGTAGAGCCTTCTAAGGGATTTGTGGGTGTTGAAGTATTTTTATGGGGGATTTTAAAACCCAATACTAATATATATGCTTGAATATGCCCTTGGAAACACTTCAAACTGATTTTTCAAACAAGACTTATGCAATTTGAAAAAACAATACACACATTTTTCCTGATTTTGAGGAGCTCGATATTGAAACTGATGTATATCTGTAATTACGGATCCCCAATAATTGAACTTTATTCCTATAGTAGCCCTCTGCATCTTCTATCCAATTACATAGGTATGACCTGATTTGGGTTCTTCAAGGCAAACCTATGCCCAATCTCCCACAATGACCTAATTATGGACTTGTTCAGTAGAGAAAACTTGTGCGACATGCCACATGTCACTATTTCCTCCATAAAATCTAAAATTGATACATAGGAAACTAAAGTCTGTGTAGTTTTGGACAAGTTTTAAAAATTTCCAATCTGATGCTCAGAGAGAATGTCATGACGATTTTCCGAAGGTCACCTATTTGGGATGAAATTCGGGGGCCAACAAAAACCCCTAAATTCCATAGATCATATATATGAGAATATTGAAAACCAAGATTTGAAATTGTTATACGACCTTCCTCAGGATGACACACAAATGGTTTTTTGTTTTGAGCATCTAAACCTTCGTAGAATCAAAGTTATAGGGAAAATTACACAATGACCTGTTTGAAGCAGCGAAACCCTAGAATCCAAAGCTTTGATACCAAATATTATGAAACCAGCTCCAAAAATAGAAGAAAAGAGAGATCAATGCCTTAGAAATAAGAAACTTCGAGGGGAAACCTCCTTTACATTACATAAATGAACAATTCTTGGATGATTCGAATGAAAAAACCTCCTTTCTATATATAGGAGTCCATGGGGTCACAATATAATCCTAGCCAACCTAACAGTAATAATTTAAGGGCACAAGAATAATAATAGTGGGGTTTTATGGGGCACAATAATAACAATATGGGGACTAAATTGGTAAAACAATAACAATAAGGGGGATAAACTAACAACAGTAAGGGACTACACTAGTAATATAGGGACCTAACGTGCCCTTAAATTATTATTGTTAGGTCGTCCTTGATTATATTGTGACCACATGGACTCCTATATATACAAAGGAGTTTTTTTCATTTGTATCATCTAGGAATTATTCATTTATGTAATGTAAAGGAGCTTTTCCCCTCGAAGTTCCTTATTTCGAAGGCGTTGATCTCTCTTTTCTTCTATTTTTGGAGCTTATTTGTGGAGTTGGTTTCATAACACCATGGGAGTTGAACATAGTTCCATATAATTGACCATTTCTACCATGGATGATCATTGTTAGACATGTCGACTATTGTTGACCATGGATTGACCATTTTCACCATGGTAGTTCATTTCTTCTATGGTTGGCTAAATATGGTTATCTATGGTTGAATATGATGCCCATGTTTGACCTTCTTTTCCCATGGTTGACCATGGTTGGACTACCTTTGTCACATTTTCATGTTAAACTATGTTTGACTCAATGTAATGTCAATTTTTTTTTTTGACATTTCAATGATGGGTAATATTTATACCATTCTAATACACATATTGGTCACAATGTGACATTGGTTTGTTTTTCATGTTAGTTCATTTGTTACAATGTCATGCTACATTTCTTCAATGTATTTTCTAAGCATTCATTTACATAAAAATTTCACACATTTTTTTTACATAACCACATTATGTAGTTCGTTTTGAAATTTCACATTGCGACGAGGATATTTGTTAAGCACAACATGACATGGAATTTATTTTTTGATTGCATGTTTGTGTCATATTATTTGCACAACCACATTGTGATCTTAGTTTATTAATGTGACACTATGATTATGTCTAATGTTCATGAAAAGGAAATTTATATTTTCTTTGTTTGTGACAATTCTCATGTTTGTTTAGGTTTCACTGTGTATGTCCCTATGTCACACTATTTTTATTCATCACATTGTGCTGACAATTTATTTTTTAATAGTATATTCACAACAGTTTTTTGGCAAAAGCGCATTGTGATGTTAGCTTTGTAATATGACACTTTAATGATGGATTTTGTTTATCAAATTACAACACATACTTTTTCTACTTTTCATAATGAGACATTGATTTTCTATTATCACATTGTCCTAGCATTTCTTTTCATAGCAATTTCGCATCAATTTTTTGGTTATTTTTTGTGATGGGCATATTATTAATATTATTATATAAAATTGTTAATATAATACTATAATTATTAATATTAAAAATTTTTAATGGAAGATTTATTGTTTCAATCGTTCATGTAATATTCGCAAAAAAATTATCGTTTTATTTTTTAATTTTAATATTAATTTCTATTTAGTATCAATAGTGTTTATCATCTTTAACATGAGAAATAATGTTTAAAAACATTTTTATTGTTGTTTTATATTCCTTACCTTCTTATTTATGTTAATAATTTTCATATTCATTATATAACGGTCAATAACTATTTTGGTTCAAAGAAATTTCTTTGTTTCCTTATGCATGAAGGAATTTGGAAGTTTCTATGATTTGAGATTATAGAGTTAATATTTCCTTGGCTTTAATCTGTGATTTTTGTTCAGAAAAAAGTGACATGGAATTTGAATTTATATAATATATATGGTACTAGATAAATAAAAACCGTGGTATTATTTTTCCCTTTGTTAACTTTTATTACATGAAATTTTAGCTCGGGTCTATTACACTTAATCATATGAAAATTTTCAAGAAAATAAATTTGATCCTTATTTCTTCATGCACGTTATAAAAACACAGTAATTTTCAAAGAAAATAGGCACTTATCTTTTAATGCATGATTGTAATCCTCCTTCCTCTCTCTTGGCTCCATTCTACATGTATTTTGTCATTAATTCTCGTATTTTCCCATAGGCTTACAATAAGTATAATTAAAAATATGGTTTTTCTAAATGCTAAAAGCATTCCATAAACTACCCATAAATCACTCCATAAATCAAATTTTTCATAAATACTAAAATCAATCCATAAATCATCCATAAATCACTCCATAAACCATATTTTTCTAAATTCTACAATCACTCAATAAATCATCCATAAAATCTCATTTTTTTAATGGTAGATTTGATTTTTCCTTATGAGAAAAATATCTCTTATCCATATATTTTATAAAACTACTATTCGTTAGTTCGAAAATTCATAAAATATACCAACTTGGAAATACAATTTATTTAGATAGAAGAATATAAATTCTTCTAAATAAAAGAATTAAGAATTAATTCTTGTAATATTCTTGTAATTAAGAGCTACAATAATGTTCTTCTTGTAATATCAATATAATATTTAATAATTTAATTATTTAACAACACTCATTTTACGAGTGTTTTTATGGTAGCTTATGCTAGAGATATTACAACCATGGTCCAACGTCACATTGTGACAAGGATTGTATCAATATGAAAATTAACCATAGTCAACCAGGGTTAACCATGTTTATTTTATGGTTTATAATATTTATTTTAGGGTTTATATACCTTTGGTTTATAATATTTTCCCCTTGGGTTTAATACTATTCCCTTGCATTCATAATTCCTTGTAGTTTTAGTATTAGTCCCTTCGGTTTATAATATCAATTATTTGGGTTTATAATAACAATCCATTAGTTTTACTAATCTAGGTGCTCAACCATGGTCAAGCATGATCCAATGTCACATTGTGATAAAGATTGTTTCTATATGGAAATCAATCATGGTCAACCATAAACAATCATGGTCAATTATGGTCAACCATGGTAAATCATGGTAAATTTGAAACTAAACCATGGTGAATCATCGTCAAAAATGCTCAATGATGCTGCAACATCACATTTTGATAAATATTTTCCTAGTATGAAAACAAAACATGGTCAACCATTGTCAATGATGCTGAATGATGGTCAACCATGGTCCTACATTGCATTGTGACAAATATTGTCCCAATATGGAAATGAACCATGGTCAACCATGACCATTAAGGGTTTATAATGTTTTATCTTGGGTTTAATATTCTTCCCTTGGGTTTATAATGAGGCATGTATTTTTAGTATTAATCCCTTGGGTTGATAATATCACTCGGATTTATTAATATAAGATTTCACATTACCAAGGTATAAAATAATTCATAGCCATGGTAACATTGTCACAAATATTATCTCGTGGTCTAAGGTCACATTGTGACAAAGACTCTCTCAATATGAAAATCATGATAAAATGTCACATTGTGAAAAATATTTTCTCAATTTGAGAATAATCCATGGTCAACCGTGGTTGTTTTAGGGTTTATAATATTTATTTTAGGGTTTATATACTTTGTTTTTACAATATTAATCCCTTGGTTTTAATACTATTCCAGTTGGTTTATAATATCAACCATGGTCAAGCATGATCAATCATGGTCAACCATATTACATAGAATCAATCATGGTCAACCATGGTAAACCATGTTTTATAAAATCAATCATGGTAAACCATGCGCGAACGTGACTTTGTGACAAAGATAATATAAATATGAAAATAAACCATGCTTAAACATGGTACAACATCACATTGTGAAAAAGACTGTCTCAATATGAAAATTAATTATGGTCAAGCCTGCTCAACCATGGTCCAACATCACATTGTGACAAGGATTTTCTCAATATGAAAATCAACTATGGTCAAACATGTTTATTTTAGGGTTTATAATATTTATCTTATGATTTATATAACTTGGGTTTATAATATTAATCCCTTTTGTTTAATATTATTCCCTTGGGTTCATAATTCCTTGGTATTTTAGTATTAGTCCCTTGGGTTTAATATTATTTCCTTGGGTTTATAATCCCCTAGTTTTTTAGTATTAATCCTTTGGGTTTATAATATTAATCATGGTGAAGCATGATCAATCATAGTGAGCCATGGTAAACCATGTTTTATAAAATCAATCATGGTCAACATTGCATTGTGAAAAAAAATGTCTTAATACGAAAATAAACCATGGCCAACGATGGTCCAACATCCCATTTTTACAAAAAATGTCTCAATAGGAAAATAAATCATGGTCAAGCATGGTCAAGCATTGTTGAATGTCTCATTGTGAAAAGTATTATCTTAATATGAAAATCAACGATGCTCAACCGTGGTCAACCATGTTTACTTTAGGGTTTATACTTTTTATCTCAGGGTTTATATACCTTAGTTGTATAATATTAATCTCTTGGGTTTAATATTATTATTTTATAGAGGAGAAGGAATAACCTGTTTCTGAGTTTTTTATTAACCCAAAGTAATTCCTCGGGTTTAATATTATTCCTAATCCCTTGGGGTTTTAGTTTTAATCCCTTGTGTTTATTATTCCCTTTGAATTATAATATAAATCCCTTTTGCTTATTAATCTATGGGTTCAAACATGGTCAAGCATGGTCTAACACCGCATTGTGACAAATATTTTCTCAATATGAAAATTAACGATTGTCAATAATGAGAAACAATGTCTATTTATGGTTGTATAATATTTATATTAGGGTTTATATACCTTGGGTTTTTATTATTCCATTTGGTTTAATATTATTTCCTTGGGTTTATAATCTCTTGGGTTTATTATTCCCTTGGGTTTATAATATCAATCCTTGTCAAACAGGCTCAATCATGGTCAACCATGGTCAACCATGGTAAATTATGTTTTATAAAATCAACCATGGTCAATTGTGTTCAATTATCTTCTATAAAATAAATCATGGTCATGGAAAAATTTATGGGCTAATATTCACTAATTTCCATTTTTTTCTAAAAACTATTCACCCAAGTTTAATAGTATAAAATTATTTTACCTTGAATCTCACCAAATTTTTATATATAGTTTATATAGAGTAATTACAATTCTGAACATATTTATGAAGATATGACCAAATATTTTATAATTTTCATGTTAGGGACTAGTAAGATTCGCTAATCTTTCTACACTTTAAGATAAATTTGTATCCTTAACATTTTCATTGATCATGGTCAACCATGGGCAATCATGCTCAACCATTTTCGAATGTTGCATTGTGACAAAAATTGTCTCAATATGAAAATCAATCATGGTCAACCATGGTCCAACATCGTGTTGTGACAAATATTGTATCAATATGAAAATAAATTATGGTCAAGCATGATCCAATGTCACATTTTGACAAGGATTGTTTCAATATGAAAATAAACCATGGTCAACTATGTTTACTTTAGGGATTATATACCTTGGGTTTATAATATTAATCCCTCGTTTTTTATATTTTTCTCTTGGGTTCATAATCCCATGGGTTTACAATATCAATCCCTTGGGTTTATTAATCTAAGGGTTCATATTCCTACGGTTTAATATTATTTCCTTGGGTGATATAATATCAATCCCTTAAATTTATTAATCTAAGGGTTCATATACCTAGGGTTGTATATTATTCCCTTTGGTTTAATATTGTTTCCTTGGGCTTATAATCCCTTGGTTTTTTAGTATTAATCTCTCGAGTTTATTAATCCCTTGGGATTATAATATCAATCATGATAAAAAAAAATTGTGAAACCAATCATAGTCAACCATAGTCAATCATGGAAAACTGTGGTTTAATGTTACATTATGACAAATATTGTCTCAATAAGAAAACTTGAACATGGTCAACCATTGTCTGATGAAGAATTGTTAGAAAGGTTTTCTTGATATGAAAATCAATCATGGCCAACCATGGTCCAACATCGTATTGTGACAATGATTGTGTGAATATGAGAATCAACCATGGCCAACCATGTCTATTTTAGGGTTTATAATATTTATCTTAGGGTTTATATACCTTGGGTTTATAATATTAATACCTTGGGTTTAATATTATTCCCTTGGGTTCATAATTACTTGGGGTTTCAGTATTAATCCGTTGGGTTTATTAATCTAAGGGTTCAACCATGGTTTATGAAAGAATACAATTATTTTGCTTATTATTTTTATAGTTTAAATGTATAATTTAATAAAAATTATTATATTATAATTATATTAATTGTTAATTATTAATATATCCTTTCGAACATATGTGGTGCTATCTACATTTTATGTCTCTTCAGTGGTGATACATTTATTACAGAAGGCAATTCGCACAATGACTTTGAAATTTCAGCTCTACAAGTTTTAGCCCTTCTAGGCCATCAACTCTAAAGCATAACTCACATATTTCTAAAGGTTCTCCATAATCTTGGCAGAAAATAAGTAAGGTATCAATTTCAATTAGCAGTTGCTAAACACATTTTCTAGCTCGTATCATATCTATTTTTCTACAGTGCGGTGATTTGCTACAATACCTCTGGTGCAAGTTTGCATCGGTTCTAGATATATCCTATGAGATTCTGGCTGACAACACATCCTTGTGAAATTCAATTTTGGGATAGCAGGAGCAAGATTTATAGCTGCCAAAGACTCAACCTCCAAGGCACGGTGACAACTTCACATTGGTTTTTCTTTATAGGTGCATAAGTTCTCACTTACCCTCCTCGTGTTAATTTGTGTTTTATTACACTATGAATATTTCCGCTCATATTTCTAAGCCCCCTTTAGCAGAGGAAGACCAAGTAAAATTACATTATATAGTCTCTATGACTACATTGAGTCTTTATAATAGGTGCACATGTTCTCACTTACCCTCCTCATGTTAATTTTTGTTTTATTACACTATGAATATTTCCGCTCATATTTCTAAGCCCCTCTAGTAGAGGATGACCAAGTAAAATTACATTATATAGTCTCTATGAGTACATTTAGTTTTTATAAAGACAAAGAGAGTAAATAGAACTAACGACAATGCTCGATAACAACCACAAATCATTATAAAATAAAATAACCACACTCGAAATTGAACTCCAAGAAATTAAAGGTAAAATTCAAGAAAAAGAACATAATAAACAAACAATGGTCGAAGAAAATGACACCATGAAAACCAATATTAAAATCATAAAAGAAAATTTACATAATACATCAGCCCTAAATAACACAGAAAATAACTTAGATATTAAACCCATCAAAAAGGAAATTAATAAATTAACTGTTCTCGACCATGAGCATCACAAACGAACCTTAAATATTATAGTTGCGGGTATAGAAGAACAAAAAAATGAAAACACATTAGAAATTGTTAAAGAACAATTTAAAACAAAATATCAAATTGAAACAACCTATCTCACGAAAGCAATAAGGGTCGGAAAGATACGTGAGCATATACATAAACTCTTCTGTGTCAAGGCTAGTTTTCATAAACATAAACTAGATATAGTCAGGAAAACCCCAAGCCTAAAACGTACATGAATATTTATAAATGAAGATCTCATTCCACAAGACCATGTTGAACTTAGGAAATAAGTCCAAAAGGTCAAGGATTCAAGAAAGGATGGGAAATGGGCAATCATTAGGAATAGGAAAGATATTATTAGACATAGAGTCTCAACCATGAGTGATAAATAGGAATTTTCATCACTCTGGATCCTCTTCTAGAAGTGCTCTGGGTTTCCATGGTGTAAAAGTACTATGTTAAGTTATATCTCGAGTGATATTGACTTTATTCTCTTAGTTGAAACATGGGATCATGATGAATCTAGGGTCCCTCACCTCGACGGTTTCACCATTTGGTCTGGTTGGAATAAGAAATCCTCTTGGAGGGGTTTTGGTGGTATAGCGTGTTATATAAGGAACACTTTTTCCTCTTAATACAACTTCATAAAATCGACCCCTTCAATCAATACATTTGGATTGAAATATCTGATTCTACCACCAATCGGAACTTTCTTGCAATCTACTATTTCGCTCCCATCAACTCTACATAATATAAGAATAACAAACTAGATAAGAATTTTCCTTTTAATTGTTTAGATAAAAACATATTCAACTTGAGAAATGATGGCAATACCCTTTTACTGGGAAAATTTAATGCTAGAATTGCTACTAACCAAGCCATTACATTAAGAAACAACTCTAACCCCGACCCCTTATGGCTTGATGAAGATAGTAACTTGGTTAATGAATTAAAGAGAAAATATGAAGACATTATCAAGAAATTATTTGTCACCGAGCTCCTCAAACTTTGTAGTTCATGAGACGTAATTATTTGTAATGGTATTAATAAGTGTCCCCTCTCCACTCAGACGACATGTTTCCATGCGCTCGGTAGCAGTGTCGTGGACTATGGAATTTCTAACATCCTCGTCCTCAACCATATTATAAATGTTGAGATTCTTCATGGATTCGATCCTGACTCGCACCACATACCTTTGTCTCTATCCCTCAATCTTTCTATGCATACCACCCACATGCAGGAGACCAATGAAAGAAAAAGACACATTCGCTTCGATAAAAGTAAAACCAACCTCTTCTTAGGGGATTTAGAGAGGGATTTAGGCCCCATGAGCTATAATAATAACATTGATCAAATTTATTACCATTTCACTACTATCCTTTCCAACACCATTAGCAAGTTTTCTAATGAGATTTTGTTTAGGAAGTTTAATAGAACTTCCAATCCATGGTATGAAAAGGATTGTAAAATAGCTAGGAAAGTGATTAGAGACACTCCTAATGAAATCATTAAGCCACTGAATATAAATATATACAAAAATATCATCAAGAGGAAGAAAATATCATATATTAATAAAAGGCAGGTTTATCTTCTCTACCTTCCTAATTTCATGACCAAAAAAATTTGGCAGAATTTTCTTGTTTGTAAAACCAGAGATAACCATTCTAACCCCTTATAAAACTAGGACAACTATCTTTAGAAGTTGTATGACTCTCCGGACACTATGGGCACCACCTTAATCACTCCAATTAAGGAGGATGTCTTCTCTCTTGATGACATTTAGTCCTATATTAATAAGCTCACTAATGGGAAAGCTAAATATATTGAAGGATACGAAGCTCAGATCCTTAAAATGGGAAGATATATCCTCATTAATTATTTCCATAAGCTTCTCAATTTGTCTATAACACATGGATTTCCTCAGCTTTGGACGCAAAGCTTTATTGTACCTACATTTAAAAATGGGGACAAGAGTGTTCCTTCCAACTACAGGACCATTATGGTTAGCCTTATCCTGGCCAAGCTTTATGGGCTCATTTTGGAGAAGAATTTTAGCCTATGGCTTGAAAGCCAGGGAAAAAATGCTAAAGGACAAGGTGGTTTTAGGAGACATCATTCGACTATTGACCATCTGGTCTCTCTTAGAATCATTGCAGATGAATGTTGCAATAGTAAAGCTGATCCCTTCTGTTGCTTTGTGGACTTTAGAAAAGCTTTCGACACTGTCCCTTGAGATAAACTTTGGGAGAGACTTAATGATATCATGGTCCCTCCCAAGCTGACGATTGCTGTGATCCGCCTCTACGAGACCATCACTGCCAAGCTTAATACCAATGAGGGTTGGTCTAAAGAAATTAAATGCAATATTGGAGTTAAGCAAGGGTGTCCCCTATCCCCTAACAATTTTTCGCATATACATCGATAAGCTAGAGGAGTGTCTAGAATCTACGGGGTGCAAGGACATTGAGCTTGCTGGGGTTCTCATTACTCTTATCCTCAATGCTGATGATATAACTCTTATTGGAAAAAGCCATGATGACCTTGACAAGTAGCTCTCGATTCTTCATGAATACTAATCCAAGATGGGTATGACAGTTAATATCGACAAGACTAAATTCATTATAATTAAATCTGAAAAGATCACCCATGGTAGTTTTGTATATAATAACCAGTTCTTATAGAATGTTTATTCTTATAATTATTTTGGCATTGAGTTCCCTCATCATCTCAACTAGAATTATAACATCAAGAAAATGATTATTGGGGGTTGGAAAGATTATTATGATCTTGGAAAAAATTGCAAGTCGGTTGATATTTATATTTGGAGTAAAAATATGTTCCTCTTTCAGACCCTCGTGACTCCTGTTGTCATATACGGATGTGAAGTTTTGGGTTTCAGTATATCCAAAGAGTCGTGGAGGAAGATATATATGATTCAAAAGAAATTCATAACCTACAATCTTAATATCAAGGGAAATATTCCCTAGCCTATCCTCTTGATCGAATATAGTTTGTCCCCTATTGAAAGTATGGATATGTTTATATGTATGATGTATAAGAAGAATATTGAAAACATGGATTCAAAAAGGCTCCCTAAAATAACTGTACTCAAAACCCACATCTTCGACTCAAGCGCAAGTGGCATAAGGATATACAGTCCTGGCTCAACCATTGGGGAATTCAGGAGGAGCTCAGTATGGGAAGCAAAGATAATATCAAAAATACTATTACCTCTGAGTTTAAGGACAAGATGTGGGAGGATCAAGAGATAGAGGGTAAAAGGAAGCTAAGATATATAAGGAAGTGATCAACCTCACCCTTGATAATCAGACTTATCTCTCTGTGTTATCCATAAATAAGAAAAAAATGAACACCACTAAGATAAGAACTAATTCCCATGAGCTTCAGAGTGAGACCGGGTAGTGGTCTATTTCCAAGACCAATTGGAATGATAGAATCTATCATATTTTCAATTCTAAGCAGGTAGAAGATGAATAGAACTTCCACTTAGGCTGGCCGACTCTTACTCACATTCGCTCTCAATTCCCTACCATCTATCACAGATTCAATATTCTTGACCTATTAAGCCAACCCACCTATAGCAATCTTGGAGCACTTATTTTCCTTCTCTTTGACCATAGAAACAAAATTTTGAAGAATAAAACTTATATTCTTTCTCCTCTCTTAAGGTTTGATAGATGACATTGGAATTAACAGAAGGTAACCATCATCATCATCATCATCATCATCACCATCATCATCATCACCATCATCATCATCATCATAATCATCATCATCGTCCTCATCATCATCATCATCATTATTTATAATACATTATCATTATTTATTCATCATCATCATCATTATGATTTAATTTATCACGTGTAGATATTAAATGGAGTAATTGGGATTACTTCCAACATATGCATATTCCGGGCCATGAAATCTTATTCGGCATGTCTAGTGCAGAAATGGTTTAAGGAAAATTGACCAACAAAAATTAAACTATGAACCAAAATATGAAAACTTTCTATCATGTTAATTGTGGATATTAGATGGAGTAATTGGGATTACTTCCAGCATATGCATATTTTCGGGTATGAAATCTTATTTTGTATGTAGAGTCCAGAAATAATACATGGAAAAATGACCAACATAAATCAAACTATGAAAACTTTCTATCACGTTACATAAATCTAAATCCATGCCTCAAATACCAAACAAGATATAGTAGAACTGTTGTGAAACCAGCTCCAAAAATAGAAGAAAAGAGATATAAACACCTTAGAAAGAAGCCCCTTCGAGGGGGAAACCTCCAATACATTACATGAATGAACAATTCTTGGATGATACAAATTACAAAACCTCCTTTCTATATATAGGAATCCATGGGGCCACAATGTAATCCTAGTGGGCCATAATGTAATCCTAGCCGACCTAACAATAATAATTTAAGGGCACAACAATAACAACATGGGGGTTACAGGGGTACAATAATAACAATAAGAGGGTTACACTAACAATAATAAGGGACTATACTAGTAATATAGGGACCTAACATGCCCCTCCGCTTCAAAAAGTGTTGTCTTCAACACTTGAGTAGCTCTAGGTGCTTCTGTATAAAATTCTCATCCTCCCATGTAGAATCTTCAGTGGGTAAGTTCTTCCACTTGATGAGATACTCTGAAATTGATCGATTTCGTAGCTGTCGAGTTCTTGTTTCCGTGACTGCTTCAGGTTCCAATATGATTTTTCCTTCCTCATCAAGTTCGGGCAATATTGTTTGAACTGGAAGATTTTCACCTATAACCTTCTTTAAGCATGAAACATGGAAAATTGGATGCACTCGTGAAGAAGCAGGAAGCTCCAATTTATATGCCATAGTACCAATATTTTGCAACACCTTGTAAGGACCATAGTACTTTGGCGATAATTTATTATCCTTCTTAGCTTGCTTGAGAGAAATTTGTTTGTATGGTTGTAGCCGTAAAAATACCCAATCTCCTACATCAAAACTTCTCTCGCTGCGATGTTGATCTGCCTGTTGTTTCATTCGATTTTGTGCCAAATTCAGGTTATCCTTTAAGAGTTGGAGAACTTCTTGTTGATGCTGGATGTGATCTTCCACTGCTTGAACCTTCGAATTTTCCCTTAAAGATGATGTGATGGATGGTGGATGATATTCATAATGTGCCATAAATGGGGTGATTTTTTCTACAGTATGGAAGGAAGTGTTATACCACCATTCAGCAAGAGGTAACCACTTGACCCATTCTGTTTGTTTATCAGATACAAAACAACGAAGATATCCTTCCAAACATTTATTTACTATCTCAGTTTGACCATCAGATTGAGGATGATAAGATGAGCTATGAGCTAATTGAGTACCCAAACAAGAAAATAACACCGTCCAAAAATTTCCAGTAAAAATGGGATCTCTGTCGCTCACAATAACCCTTGGGCTTCCATGTAGCTTTTGAATTCTGTCCATAAATGTAGTAGCAACTGTACTTGCTTTAAATGGATGAGATAATACACAAAAGTGTGCATACTTGGTAAGTCTATCAACTACCACCATGATGACACTCTTTCCTTCAGACTTAGGTAAACCTGTGATAAATTCCATTGAAATCTCCTCCTAACGTTGGCTTAGAATGGATAAAGGTTGTAGAAGACCCAGGGTCTTAATTGTCTCAACTTTATTTTGCTGGCGAATCAAACATTCAGCCACAAAATTTTGAATATCATATTTAAGGCCATCCCAAAAAAAAATTTTCTTCACCCTATGGTAAGTTTTTAAAAATCCTGAGTGTCCTACTAAAGGAGAAGTGTGCAATTCCAAAAGAATCTTTTGTTTTAGTTAGGAATTCTTACAAAGATATAAGCGATCTTTGTACCATAAGGAATCATTTTTCCAACTAAATGTATCAGATGTACTAGGATCTTGCTGCAACTTTTGAATGAGTGTCCATACATCTTTGTCCTTCTTCCATTCATCTCTTGCTTCGGTTATCCAATCTGGTTGGATAATAGAAAAGGCACAAAGCAATGCTTCCACCTCTTCATTCTTTCTTGAGAGTGCATCTGCAACAACATTAAGCTTTCCTTTTTTGTAGATTATTTCAAAGTCATAACCCAACATCTTTGTGACCCATGTTTGTTGCTCTTCTGAAGATAGTCTTTGTTCCAAAAAGTGTTTTAGACTATCATGATCAGTTTTTACCTTGAAGTGTCTTCCCATTAGGTAAGTTCTCCATTTCTTTAGTGCATGCAGTATTGCTAACATTTCCTTCTCATAAATAGGTTTCTGTAAATACTTTCCTTTGGTTGGACGACTTTCAAAAGCAATGGGTCTTCCTTCCTGCATTAAAACTGCACCAATTCCATTTCCTGAGGCATCACATTCCACAATAAAGGTTTTTGTGAAGTCTGGCGTAGCTAAGACCGGTGCTAGGCGCATTGCCTCTTTAAGATGTTCAAAGGCCTTAGTTGCTTCAGGAGTCCATGAAAATGCATCTTTCTTCAATAATGTTGTTAGAGGTGCTGCTATTCTCCCATAATTTTTAACAAACTTGTGATAATACCCTGTTAACCCGAGAAATCCTCGCAACTCCTTAATGGTTGTGGGGACTTTCCATTCCTTAATGGCTTTAATTTTGTTAGGGTCTACCTTAACACCCTCGTGAGATACAATATGACCCAGATATTCCACCTCTTGTACTCTAAAGAAACATTTGGATGTTTTTTAATATAATTGTTTCTCCTGCAATAGTTTAAGCACCCTGTCAACTTGTTGAACATGATCCTTCCAAGACCTGCTATATATGAGTATATCATCAAAAAATACTAGCACAAATTTTCTAAAGAAGGGTTTGAAAATAGAATTCATCAATCCTTGAAATGTAGAAGGTGCATTGGTAAGGCCAAAAGGCATGAACAAAAATTCATAATGACCCTCATGAGTTCAAAATGTTGTTTTTGAAATATCTTCAGTCTTCATTCTAATTTGATGATATCCTGAACGAAGATCCAACTTGGTAAAATAAATTGCTCCATGTAATTCATCCAAGAACTCATCAATCATAGGAATGGGAAATTTATCTCTAATGGTGAGCTTATTGAGCTCCCTATAATCTATACACATGGACCATGATCCATCCTTCTTGTGTACCAATACTACAGGAGCAGAGAAATAACTTTGACTAGGTTTAATTATACTAGCCTATAACATTTATACAATCATATGTTCAATTTCGCTCTTTTGGACATAAGGATATCTATAAGGCCTGATGTTTGGAGGAACACTTCCGGGAATCAAATGAATATGATGATCATGATCATGAATAGGTGGGAGTCCTTTTGGAGTTTCAAACACCTTGGAATGATTTTCCAATACTTTTTGCAGATCTGCAAAAATAGATGATTTTGATGTTGGAACTTCTAGTGAGCATAATTATGCAATTACACCTTGTTTTTATTTCTTTAGAAGCTTTGTCATGACATTAGATCTTATTATCTTTCCCGGCTTCCCTGAAATACCCCATAATTCAACTTTTTTACCTTCTGTAAAAATTTCAGGAAAAGTTCTTGAAAATTAAAATCTACCGTCCCCAAAGATTGTAACCATTGTACTCCTAGTACCACATCAGCACCTCCCATAGGAGTCGAAAGCATTGGAATATTCAATACATATCCCCCTGTGGTTAGCTTGATATTATGGCATTTTCTAGAGCAATGTATATTTCCTCCATTTTCAACCATCGCTTGACATTCTAGTGCTGGGTATAGGAAACAATTCAATTCCTTGGCTACCTTACAATGACTAAAATTATGGGTACTACCTGAATCAATCAACACTATTACCTTTTTCTTCTTGATATGTCCTTCTATCTTAAGAGTTTGAGGAGTGGTAATTCTTGCCACTGCATTACATGATATGGTCGGACTCATTTCTTCCTCTTCTAGGGTTGGTTCCTGGTGTATACCCTCTTCTTTTGAAAATTCTTGTTCATTTTCTTCTTCCTCTTCACAATCTATGTAAAATAATTTCTTCTCAGCACACTTATGACCTTTAGTGTATTTTCTATCACAACTGTAGCAAAGCCCTTTTGCTCTTTTTCTTCCAATTGTTGTGGTGTCAACCTTGTAGGTTGTGGAAATCTAGGAGTAGCAACACTTCCCTCTTTATAGAAGTGAGTGGTAGGCTTCCTTGTCGCCATAATTTTACATTCAATTTTTCTTGCCAACCTGAATGCCTTCTCCAATGAATCGGGTTCCAAAACGCGAACTTCATGTTGGATGTTATCCTTTAAAGTACCTATGAAGAGATCAATCCTATGTTCCTCTGGAATATCAGTTACCCTTATATTCAATTTTTGGAAGTCCTTAATGTGCTCCCCCACTAAACCCTTTTGTTTGAGATTTATCAATTGGCTAAAGAAGGTGTTGCTCTTTGTATCCTCATAATGTGCTATCATTTCCTTCGTAAAAATTGACCAAGTGATAATTTTTTTACGGGAGCAAAGCCATCGATACCATACAAATGTATTTTGTTCTAAATGTAAAGTTGCGATGCGTACCTTTTGTGTGTTTTTCACATTATTGAGATCAAAATATTTCTCCATCTGTAGTATCCATGTTACAGGATCATTTCCATCAAATTTCAGCATATCCATTTTTGGAATATAGTGTTTCTTCCTTCCAACATTAGAGTTTATGAAATCATGATTAAGATTTATTTTTTTGTCATCATGAGTTTCCTCTAATATCTTTTCAACATTAGGAAACATTTCTTGTATCAACTTTGTCAAATCTTCCATGTTTTCTTTTAGATCATTCTTCATGTTTTCCATTTTTTCATCGATCTTAGCTTCCATGTCATCCATCTTAGATTCCATGCCAACTTCCATGCCATCCATGCCATTATTCAAACCATCCATCTGAAATTCCAAACTTTTCTTCAAAACTTCCATGTCATTTTTTGTTTCTCTTTGCGAGAGCGAAATTCGTTTCACTTGCTCTTGTAATTTTGATATGTCATGTTGCCATTCTTCATCTTCATGAGTCATAGTAGAGCCTTCTAAAGGCTTAATGGCTGTTTAATTATTTTTAGGAGCCAATTTAGAATCCAATACTGATATCTATTATACAATATGCCCTTTGAATCAATTCAACTTGATTCTTAAAACAAGACTTATGCAATTTAGAAAAAAGAAATACACACCTTTTACTTTCTTTGGAGGAGCTCGATATTGAAATTGAATTATCTATATAATTGTGGATTCTCAATATCTAAAATTTGGTCCTGTAGTAGCCTTATGAAGCTTCTTTCCAATGCCACAGGTCTGATCTGATTTGGAGTCTTCAA
Organism: Pinus albicaulis; assembly: GCA_034641835.2. Taxonomy (NCBI): domain Eukaryota; kingdom Viridiplantae; phylum Streptophyta; class Pinopsida; order Pinales; family Pinaceae; genus Pinus; species Pinus albicaulis. The sequence continues at coordinate 130,722,954 of CM076571.1, read as the reverse complement.
GGAAAATTTATGTCAAATCTCCCACAATGACCCAATTATGGACTAGTTCAGTAGAGCGAACTTTTACGACTTTCCATATGTCATTGTTTCTTCATTTAGCTCTGAAATTCATAGAAAAAAAACTACAGTCTATGTACTTGTGGTCACTTTTTACAGCATTCCAATCCGATGCTCAGAGAGAGAGTTATGAATATTTTCCCATGATCACCTCTTTGAGATGAAATTCAGAAGCCTGAAAAAGCCCCAACTTCCATAGATCATATCTCTGCCAATATTGCGAACAAAGATCTGAAATTTTGCTACAATGTTCCTCAGGATTTGGGCTTTGAACTATAAAAATTTCGGCTTCTGACCCTTTGTATAAACAAAGTTATAGCGACAATTCCACGATGACCTGTTTAGGTTAAATTCAGGAGCCTACAAAATGACCTACCTTCCACAGATCATATCTCCAAAAATATTGTGAACCAAGCTCTAAAATTTTGCGACGATGTTCCTCACGATTTTTTCTTCGCACTCTAAATATTTCATCTTCTGAACCTTCCTAGAAAAAAAGTTATAGAGAAAATTCCACGATGACCTGTTTGGAGTAGTGAAACCCTAGAATCCCAAAGCTCTGATACCAAATGTTGTGAAACCAGCTCCAAAAATAGAAGAAAATAGACATAAATGCCTTATAAATAAGCCACTTTGAGGGGGAAACCTCCAATACATTACATGAATGAAAAATTCTTGGATGATACAAATTACAAAACCTCCTTTCTATATATAGGAATCCATGGCGTCACAATGTAATCCTAGTGGGCCACAATGTAATCCTTTCCGACCTAACAATAATAATTTAAGGGCACAATAATAACAATATGGGGGTTACGGGGGTACAAAAATAAAAATAATGGGGTTACACTAACAATAATAAGGGACTATACTAGTAATATAGGGACCTAACAAGATCAAAGTCATTGGAAATGCAATGAGCATGCCCAATATAACTCTAATTCCTTATCACTAATTTTGTTTAGAGAAATAAATTACAAAATTATTCCTAATCCCTTGGGGTTTTAGCTTTAATCCCTTTGGTTTATTATTCCCTTGCAATTATAATATCAATCCCCTTTTTCTATTAATCTAAGGGTTCGAACATTGTCAAGCATGGCCTAACGTCGCATTGTGACAAATATTGTCTCAATATGAAAATCAACGATGGTTAATCATGAGAAACCATGTCCATTTATGGTTTTATAATATTTGTATTAGGGTTTATATACCTTGGGTTTTTATTATTCCCTTTGGATTAATATTATTGCCTTGGTTTTGTAATCTCGTGGGTTTATTATTCCCCTGGGTTTATAATATCAATCGTGGCCAAACAGGGTCAATCATGGTTAGCCATGGCCAACCATGGTAGATTATGTTTTATAAAATCAATCATGGTCAATTGTGTTCAATTATGTTCTATAAAATAAATCAAATTCATTGAATAGTTTATGGGCTAATATTCGCAAGTCAGACGATTTTGCAAGGTTTTTCCAAAAAAAATATTGCTAATGTCTAGCTTTTTTCTAAAAATTATTCGCCCAAGTTTTATTGTATAAAATTATTTTACCTTTAAGCTCACCAAATATATATATATATATATATATATATATATATATATATATATATATATATATACACACACACACACACACACTTTATATAAAATCATTATAACTTTGAATATATTTACAAATATATGACCAAATATTTTATAATTTTCATGTTAGGGACTAGTACGATTCTCCAATATTTCTAAACTTTAAGAAAAAAATTCTATCCTTAACATTTTCCTTGATCATGGTAAACCATGGGCAATCATGTTCAACCATTTTCTAACATCGCATTGTGACACAAATTGTCTCAATATGAAAATAAACCATGGTCAACCATGGTCCAACATTGCGTTGTGACAAATATTGTATCAATATGAAAATAAATTATGGTCAAACATGGTCCAATGTCACATTTTGACAAGGATTGTTGCAATATGAAAATCAATCATAGTCAACCATGTTTATTTTAGGGCTTGTAATATTTCTCTTAGGCATTATATACCTTGGGTTTATAATATTGATCGCTCGTTTTTAATATTATTGTCTTCCGTTCATAATCCCTTGGGTTTATTATTTCCTTGGGTTTACAATATCAATCCCTTGAGTTTATTAATCTAAGGGTTCATATTCCTAGGGTTTAATATTATTTCTTTGGGTGATATAATATCAATCACTTGGGTTTATTAATCTAAGGGTTCATATACCTAGGGTTGAATATTATTCACTTCGGTTTAATATTGTTTCCTTGGGCTTTTAGTATTAGTCTCTCAAGTTTATTAATCCATTGGGCTTATAATATCAATCATGATCAAATTTTTTTTGGAAACCAATCATGGAAAACCATGGTTTGATGTTGCATTTTGACAAAGATTGTCTCAATAAAAAAATCGACCATGGTCAACCATTGTTTGACATCGCCTTATGAGAAACATTGTCTCGATATGGAAATCAATCACGGCCAGACATGGTCCAACATCGTATTGTGACAATAATTACATGAATATGAGAATCAACCATCACCAACCATGTTTATTTTAGGGCTTATAATATTTATCTTAGGGTTTATATACCTTGCGTTTATAATATTAATCCGTTGAGTTTAATATTATTCCATTGGGTTCATAATTCCTTCGAAGTTCAGTATTAATCCCTTGGGTTTATAATATAAATCCCTTTGGTTTAATAATATAAGTGTTCAATCGTGGTTTATGAAGGAAGACATATTTTTTTATAGTTGAAATGTAAAATTTAATAAAATATATTATATTATAATTATGTTAATTGTTAATTATTAATATATCCTTTTGAACATATGTGGTGTTATCTACATGTTATCTCTCTTTGGTGGTGATACATCTATTACATAAGATAATCCACGCAATGGTTTTGAAGGTTCAACTCTACAATTTTTAACCATTCTAGGGCATCAACTCTGAAGCAGAACTCACATATTTCTAAAGGTTCCCCATAATCTCGGCAGAAAAGAAGTAGGGCATCAAGTTCAAGGAACAACCGTTAAACACATTGTGTAGCTCATACCATATCTATTTTTCTGCAGTGCGATGATTTGCTACAATAGCTCTCATGCAGGCTCACAATGATTCTAGATACATCCTATGAGATTATGGCTAAGGGAGAGCTCTTCTGAACTAAAATTTTAGGACAGCAGGATCAAGTTTTATATCTTCCAAAGACTCAGCCTCCTAGTCACAGTGACAACCTCACATTGGTTCTACTTTATAGGTGCGCAAGTTCTCACTTACCCTCCTCGTGCTAAGTTTTGTTTTATTACAATATGAATATTTCCCCTAATATTCGTAAGCCCCCCTCTAGAAAAGGAAGACCAAGAAAAATTACCTTAGATAGTCTCTATGAGTACATTAAGTCTTTATAAAGACAAAGAGAAGAAAGACAAAAGAATTTTAAACTAGAATTAACGAAAATGCTCGATAACAACCACAAATCATTAGAAAATAAAATAAGCACACTCGAAATTGAACTCCAAAAATGAAAGGTAAAATTCAAGAAATGGAACCTAGTAAACAAACAATGGTTGAAGAAAATGACACCTTTAAAACTGAGATTAAAAATTTTAATTAACAACTACATAATAACTCAACCCTAAATAACATAGAAAATAACTTATATATTAAACCCATCATAGAGGAAAATAATAAATTAATTGTTCTCGACCATGAGGACCACAAATGAGCCTTAAATATTATATGAAAAAGATTGCAAAATGGCCAGGAAAACTATCAAAGATGCTCCTAATCAAATCATTAAGCTACAGAATATCAATATATACAAAAATGTCATCAAGAGGAAGAAGATATCATATATAAATAAAACACAGGATTATCTTCTCCACCTTTCTAAATTCGCGCCCAAAACATTTTGGTGGAATTTTCTTGCCCGTAAAACCAAAGATAACCATATTATCCCCTTATAAAACTGGGACAACTATATTTAGAACTTGCTCGACTCTCCAGACACTATGGGCACCACCTTAATCACTCCAATTAAGGAGTATGTCCTCTCTCTTGACGACATTCAGTCTGGTATTAATAATAAGCTAAAGATATTGAAGGATACCAAGCTAAGATCCTTAAAATGGGAAGATCTATTCTCATTCCTTATCTCCAAAAGCTTCTCAATTTGTCTATAACACATGGCTTCCCTCATATTTGGATGCAAATCCTTATTGTACCTATATTTAAAAATGGGGAAAAGAGTGTTCCTTCCAACTAATTATGTTTAGCCATATCGTGGCCAAGTTTTATGGGCTCATTTTGGAGAAGAAGCTTAGCCTTTGTCTTGAAAGCTAGGGATAAAGAGCTAAAGGACAAGCTGTGATGGCCCAGCCCTTATTAACCATACCTTTGTATTGATTTATAATATAATGTTTATGATTGCGTGGGTAATAATTTAATGAATAATTTTTGGATGATTATGTTTGTGATTTCGATTGATTCGGCCTACGGATAAAATATATGTTTGTGGTATGGGAGAGTTAATTCTGTTGTACTCACACTTATTTTTGGATGGACATCTGTCCTTGCCTCGTATAACACACTCCCACCTTGTTAAACTCAGTAACCCTAGATTTGGCTCATTCGTATTCTTACTCTTTTGGTTCGACTGAGTGAGGGTTTGTTCCACTACTTCACTGTGCTGTTCAACTATATGTTTCCTCTGTGATGGTATGTTGCTATCGCTCGGCTCCGGTATGGCCACAGCTTCTAATCCGTCGTTGGTAAGGTTATTTTCTCGTTTACTATTTTGATGTCATTTGATTGCTGCAATTTTTTGAAGTTTATTTTCTCATGAAAGCCATGATTTGGATCGCCTGTATGCATATGCTATTGTCGTGGTTATTTTCATTAACTGTTAGGGCCTATGCCCATTTCTGTTCCTCTATTCAATCGTTCTGTAGTTACTTTGCATTTTCATTAACTCCATTTGCAGGTTGCGGTTCAGGGGTTCGTGGCTTCGACTCTTTTCATCAACGGCAAGGTAAGCCCTCGCTCTATGCTATTTTTTATTTGGCTCTTTCCTCTGTTACTAAGGTTGTCGCTCCTCATGAGTAGAGAACCCTCGTTGCTGCAACTTGACTTGAAATGTGTCTCGGCACGTCGAATTCACTGTAGGTAATCGGTATTCCTCACCTGCAACCTTGTTATTTTATCTTTCTTGCTCTGTTTAAGTTTAAAATCTAACCCTTGTTTGATTTGTACGTCTATAGGTGGAGTTGGTTCTGATAACCCTTTCTCCACTGTTGGCTCGTTTCGGAACCCGACGCAAGCCAACTGCCAGTGTGGACTTATCTTAATATGTGTTTATTTTACTTTATGTAACTACCTAAAGATTAGCAGAGAAACTCGTTTCGTTTGACTGTTAAATATTCAGTTACAGTTTCGGATAGGTACCTGTGTTATCAAACCATTGTATTTCATGTTGTTCATTCATTGCTATGATTTTCCATTTCGTTGTTTGTGTCGATACTCTGGGGTTTCGATACCTTTCGGACTTGTATAATTCCTCTTGTTATAATACTTGTACACAGAATGCCTACGGGTCGTTAGTCTTATGTTAATATAGAAATTTATCAGATTCTGTAAGAGAAAGATAATTTCATTTGCATACAGTAATTGATTTCAATAAAATAAAATAGAAGGATTGTTTATAATTGACTGTAATGTTGATCCAATATGGATGGTTGCAGAGATTTATATTATGTTCTCTTGTTCTTCTCCAAAAATGGAACCTGTTACAATGCATGTTTTTTTATTTTGTATGGTTTGAGAACATTTGATTTAACTGTTGTCAGTTACATTTATTAGTTACATAGTTTCTGTAACTGTTGCTGGAAATGGTAAATTAACCTACAAAAATAATTCGACTGAGCAACTAATTATAACGATTGTAATTTAACTACTCATTTCCCTAAATGCTGCTTCATTAAAAGATTAAAATAAAAAAGAAACAAAAATTTCTTTCCTGTCCTGTATTGTCTCCTTTATCCTTTCTGAGACCAAATGACCTCCAGCCATGATGACCCGTCAGCTAGATGCTCCTGCATCAAGCTCCTGGGGTAAATAAAAATCATGGCTCCACTCCATGAGCGTCTCCACCGAATAACATGCTTGTTGTATTTTTGCCACGTCAAGCCAGGAACTCTCCTCGATGGGACAGTTCTTCCACTTGATACCGTAGATACTCATTTAGGCGAGTTCTCTTAGCCACTTGTGTGTCGAGAATTTTCTCGATTTCAACGGGTTGACTTGTAGGAATTTGCCTCATCCAAGGACTACTCTCACTCTGGGTGTCCCGTTCTGGCCCTGTCACACTGTTGTCTTCAGGACTAGCAGTGTATGGGAGCAAATTTGCCACGTTGAAAATGGGTGATATGCCTATTTCCGGTGGCAGCTATATTTCATAAGCATTAGGCAAAAATTTGCGCAGAATTTTATAAGGGCCAATCTTCTTATATTTCAATTTGTTGTATTTTCCCTTAGGGAATCGTTCCTTGCGTAAATGCGCTAAGACTTCATCCCCTATATTAAACTGTACTTCTCGCCGCTTTAAATATGCATGCTGCTTATATCTTTGGTTGCTGTCCTGCAATTTCAACTTTACCTGCTCGTGTAGGTCATTCATTGCTTGGGCAAAATCTTCCCCGTCATCACTTCTTCTTTCCAAATTTCCCAAATCCCGTAGTTCATGCACTTCGCAAGGATGCATGCCATACAGAATATGAAAAGGACTGTATCCCATACTGTGATTTGGTGAATCGCTATAAGCGAATTCCACCTGAGCAAGTACACAATCCCACATCCGTGAATTTTCTCCAATCAAACTTCGTAGTAGGTTTCCCAAGCTCCTGTTCACCACCTCCATTTGCCCATCTGTCTGTGGGTGATATGTAGAGCTGAAATTTAACTGAGTGTCCAAATTTTTCCACAGGGTATGCCAAAAATGTCCTATGAATTTCACATCCCTGTCAGAAATAATGGACCTCGGTAAGCCGTGCAACCTCACAATTTCTGTGAAAAACAAGTGTGCTACATGAGTGGCATCACTGGTTTTTCGACAAGGAATGAAATGCGCCATTTTAGAAAACCTGTCTACTACCACCATCACCAAGTCGAAACCTTGCTACGTCCTAGGAAGAACCAAGACAAAATCCAAATTGACTGAGTCCCACGGTCTACTTGGAATAGGTAACGGTGTGTAGAGTCCTGCATTTTGGCTGTGTCCTTTCACTAATTGGCACACTTTACACCTAGTCACATGTCGTTTCACGTCCCGTCGCATCTTTGGCCAGTAATAAAAGTGTCTGAGTTGTACTAAAGTATTTTCTATGCCGAAATGTGTGGCTAGACCTCTGCTGTGATTCTCCTAAATGATATTCTCTCTCATCGAACAGTTGGGAATGCATAATTGTCCCCCTCTAAACAATAACTCTTCCTGTAAATTATAGTCCAACCATAAACTAATATTCCTCAAAAAAGGATTCTGACATGCTTCATAAGCCTCTTTGAAATCCGCATCTGTTTGATACAAATATTTCAAATGTTCAAAACCCAACACTTGTATCGTACTCTCCTGCAAGAGCAAAGCTCTTTTGCTCAACAGATCTGCTACCTTATTGGACTGTCTGCTAATGTGTTTCAACAAAAACGTGAAACTCTGCAAATACTCAACCCACTTAGCATGCTTTTGATTCATTTTATGCTGTTGCATCACATATTGCAATGCAGAATTATCAAAGAATAAAAATAACTCACTCCCCAGCAGATAGTGTCTACAATGTTTCAGTGCTTGGACAATAGCATAGAATTATTTGTCATAAGATGAGTATTTTTTCCTGCTCTCATTCAACTTCTCACTGAAATAAGCAATAGTTCTGTCTTCTTGGCTAAGTACAGCTCCAATGGTCGTACCGCTTGCATCACAACGGACCTGGAAAAGCGTATTAAAATCAGGCAATCTCAAGATTGGCCTTTCAGTGATTTTTTTCTTCAATAACTGGAAGCTCCTCTCTGCTGCTTTAGTCCAATGGAAAGGTTGACTAGCCTTCTTAATAGTATCCAACATAGGTACGCAAATTCCACTAAAATATCTGATAAATTTGCAATAAAAACTTGCAAACCCATGAAAACTACGAACCTAAATAGGCTCTTTGGGGATGGCCAACTAATAATAGCTGCAATTTTTTCTGGGTACATATTTAACTCGTTTTATGCAATAAAAAAACCCAGGTAAACTAATTATTTTTGAAAAAAGGTACATTTTTAAAAATTTATCAGCAGCTTGTTCTGCTGCAATTTCTCCAACACACTCCGAACATGTCGAAAGTGTTCCTCTTTAGTCTTGCTGAAAATTAATATATCATCAAGATAAAAAATCACAAACTTCCCAATGAACTCTTTTAGTGTTTCATTCATCAGGCGCATAAAATTACTAGGGGAATTACTGAAACTGAATGGCATTACCAGCCACTCATACAACCCTTCATTAGTCTTGAATGTTGTTTTCCATTCATCCCCTTCTCTGATTTGAATCTGATGATAACCGCTCTTTAAATCGATTTTCGAAAAATATGCTACCCTGTTTAGACAGTCCATCATATCATCCATTCGTGGCAGTTGAAACCTATACCGTATGGTGATTTTGTTGATTGATCTCGAATCTGTGCACACTCGCCATTCTTCTCCTTCCTTGGGTGTGAGAACTGTTGGAACTGCACAGGGGTTTAAACTTTCCCTTATCAATCCCTTGTCCAATAATTCTTGTACTTGTTTTATGATTTCCTCATTATCTTTAGGACTCATTCGATATGCTGCCTTGTTTGGTAGACTGGCTCCAAGTATAAAGTCAATGTGGTGACTAATACTTCTCTTAGGAGGCAGTTTATCTGGTAAATCATCAACTACAATGTCGTTGAATTCTTGCAGCATTTCTTGAATTTCCTAAGGTAAATCTGAGATTTATGTGTGAAATAGCACTATTTTTTGCCTTCTTCCCACAGCATCATGTATCTCGCTGTCTTCTATTTGTTTCAGAAATTCTTTTCCCCCCAACAATAACGCTTTAACTCCACTTTTTTCTACTGTCTCTTCCTCCTTGATGGGTACAAGCATGTGTTTAATCCCATCTTTGACAAATTTGTAACAATTTGTCTTCCCATCGTGCACTACCTTCTTGTCATACTGCCATGGTCTCCCAAGCAGTATGTGACACACGTCCATTGGCATTATATCGCAAATAACCTTGTCCTTGTATTTGCCAATGTGAAACTCAACTTCACACTATTCATCAACCAACAGTTGATGCCCTTTCTGCAGCCACGACACCTTGTAAGGTGTGGGATGCTTCAGCCTCTTCAAACCCAACTTCTACACCATCTCTATGCCGACTAAATTATTCGTGCTTCCACTGTCGATAATCAACTTGCAACATTTTCTGTGTGACTTGAAAACTGTCTGGAATAATGCCTTCCTTTGGGTTGGGTCAGTTGTCTCCTTCGCTAGTTTTAGTAACACTTTATTCAAGACCAGGGCTTCCCCTGTTTCTGGCACATTTTCTATTTCCTGAGGTTTTACCTCTATTTCCTCTGTCTGAGAAACATATGCTCCTCTTGCTCCAGCTTGGTCACTTTCAGGACATTCAAAGGACTTGTGCCCAAACTTGTGGCACTTGTAACACTGAACACCAACTCCTCTACCTCGGCCACTACCTCTCCCGCACTAGTATGGCCTTCCCCCTCTCGTGTTACTATCCTTCTCAGATGCCTCTGAATTTTTCGAGCTATTTCCCTCGTCATTAACAACCTTACCTTTGCCAAAACCTCGTCCTCTTCCCCTGCCAAATCCTCCTCCTCTTCTGGCATTCTGTTTTCTGTTTATATTCTCTTACCCCTTCAAGGCACTTTGATAGGCCTCATCAATAGTTCTGGGTGAAAGAATACTTATCTCATCTAATATCTCCCACCTTAATCCATTTATGTATCTCGCTATTTTTTCTGGTGTGTCTTCTATGTAACCGGCTCTCAGGTTTACCCAATGGAATTCCTCAGTGTACTCTTTTATAGTCATCCCCTTTTGTTTCAAATTCTGTACTTGCCCGTACATGGAAATATGATAGTCCTTTGGTAAGAACTTTGCCTTCAATTTAGCTTCCATCCTAGTCCATTTTTTTATAGGTTGCTTGTTCAACCTCTTCCTCTCTGCTTGTACACTCTCCCACCATAGGGATACATGCCCATTCAACCTGGTGGCAGCGAATTTAATTTTTTTATCTTCGCTGATATCCTCATAATCAAAGTACTTATTTAGCTCACTAAGCCAATCCAATAGTACTTCTGCTGACAAAATTCCATCATAATTTGAAAGCTCATGCTTTGGCTTATTATTGGATACTAAGACTGACCTTGGCATTTTAAGTTTAGGTCCTTCTCCATCTGATCCATATGTTGTCTCTGCAACTTCTTCATCACTGTCATCCCCTCCATCAGGATCCCTTCTTCTCCCTGCTTCTACCGCCGCTAATCAGGCGTTTAGGATCTGGATCTCTTGCCTCAGTCCTTCATCTACTGCTCTGTGTATACCTCTTCCACGACATCGCCTTCCAACTTCCATTTCTGTCAAATTCAACAACTGCTCTAATACCACTTGATGGGCCCAACCCTCGTTAACCTTACCTTTGTATTGATTTATAATACAATGTTTATGATTGTGTGGGTAGTAATTTAATGAATAATTTTTGGCTGATTATGTTTGTGATTTCAATTGATTAGACCTACGAATAAAATAGATATTTGTGGTATGGGAGAGTTAATTCAGTTGTACTCGCACTTATTTTTGGATGGACATCTGTCCCTGCCTCATAGAACACACTCCCGCCTTGGTAAACTCAGTAACCCTAGCTTTGGCTAATTCATATTGTTACTCTTTTGGTTCGAATGAGTGAGGGTTTGTTTCGCCACTTCACTGTGCTGTTCAACTATATGTTTCCATTGTGATGGTATGTTGTTATCGCTTGGCTCCGGTATGGCCACAACTTCTAATTCGCCATTGGTAAGGTTATTTTCTTGTTTACTATTTTGATGTCGTTTGATTACTGCAATTGTTTGAAGCTTATTTTCTCATGAAAGCAATGATTTGGCTCGCCTATACGCATACGTTGTTTTCGTGGTTATTTTCGTTAACTTTTAAGGCCTATGCCCATTTCTGTTCCTCTCTTCAATCGCTCTGTAGTTACTTTGTTGTGTCCTTAACACTATTTGCAGGTTGCGGTTCGGGGGTTTGTGGCTTCGACTCTTTTCATCAATGGCAAGGTAAGCCCTCACTCTATGCTATTTTTGCTTCGACTCTTTCCTCTGTTACTAAGGTTGTCGCTCCTCGTGAGAGGAGAACCCTCGTTGCTGCAACTTGACTTGAAATGTGTCTCAGCACACCATCTTCACTGTAGGTAATCGGTCTTCCTCACCTGCAACCTTATTATTTTATCTTTCTTGCTCTGTTTAAGTTTAAAATCTAACCCTTTTTTTCTTTGTACATCTACAGGTGGAGTTGGTTCTGATAACCCTTTCTCCACTATTGGCTCGTTTCAGAACCTGACGCAACCCAACTTTCGGTGCGAAATTATCTTAATCTGTGTTTATTTTACTTTATGTAATTGTCTAAAGATTAGCAGAGAAACTCGTTTCATATGACTATTAAATATTTAGTTACAGTTTCGAATAGGTACCCGTGTTATCACGTCGTTTTATTTCATGTTGTTCATTCGCTGCTATGATTTTCCATTCCGTTGTTTGTCTCGATACTCTGGGGTTTCAATACCTTTCGGACTTCTGTAATTCCTATTTTTATAATACTTGTACACAGAATGCCTACGGGCCGTTAGTCTTATGTTAATATATAAATTTCTCAGATTCTGTAAGAGAAATATAATTTCATTTGCATACAGTAATTGATTTCAATAAAAGAAAATAGAAGGATTGTTTATAATTGACTATAATGTTGATCCAATATGGATGCTTGCAGAGATTTCTATTATGTTCTCTTGTTATTCTCCAAAAATCGAACCTGTTACAATGCATGTTTTTTTCTTTTGTATGGTTTGAGAAAAATTGATTTAACTATTGTCAGTTACATTTATTAGTTACATAGTTTCTGTAACTATTGGTGGAAATGGTAAATTAACCTACAGAAATAATTCGATGGAGCAAATAATTATAACAATTTTAATTTAACTACTCATTTTCCTAAATGCTGCTTCAATAAAAGATTAAAATAAAAAAGACATAGAAATGTCTTTCCTGTCTTGTATTGTCTCCTTATCCTTTCTGAGACCAAATGACCTCGAGCCACGATGACCTGTCAGCTAGATGCTCCTGCATCAAGCTGGTTTTAGGAGACATCCCCCAGCTATTGACCATATGGTCACTCTTAGAATCATTGCGTAGGAATGTCACAATAGTAAATTCAATCTCTTATGTTTCTTTGTGGAATTTAGAAAATATTTTGACACTGTCCCTTGCGATAAAATTTGGGAGAGACTTAAAGAGGTCATGGTCCCTCTCGAGCTAAGGATTGATGTGATCCATCTCTACGAGACCATCACTGCCAAGCTTAAGACCAATGAGGGGTGGTCTAAAGACACTAAATTAAATATTGGAGTTAAGAAAGGGTGTCCCTTATCCCCTACCATTTTTGGCATATACATCAATAAGCTAGAGGAGTGTCTGGAATATGGGGGTGAAAGGGCACCGAGCTTACTGGTGTTCTCATTAATCTTCTCCTCTATGCTAATGATAGCATTATTATTTAAAAAATCCATGATGACCTTCACAAGCAACTCTAGATTCTTCATGACTACTGCTCCATGATGGGTATGACAGTTAATACCGACAAGTCTAAGGTCATGATAATTAAATATGAAAAGAGGAGCCATGCTAGTTTTGTGTATAATAACCAGTGGTTAGAGAAGGTTTCTTCTTTAAGTATTTGTGCATTGACTTCCCTCATCATCTCAACTGGAAATATAGAATTGAGAAAAGGATTATTGGGGGCTGGAAATATTATTATGAGCTTGAAAACAATTGTAAGTTGGTCGATATTTACATTTGGAGTAAAAAGAGGATCCTCTTTCAAACCCTTGTCACCCTTGTTGTCATATATAGATGTGAAGTTTGGGGTTTTAGTATATCTAGAGAGTCGTGGAGGAAGATATAGATGATTCAAAGGAAATTCGTATCCTAAAACCTTAAGATCAAGGGAAATAATCCCTATCCTATCCTCTTGATTGAATCTAGTTTGTCCCGCATTGAAAGTATGGCTATGTTTAGATATCCAATGTATAACAAGAAGCTTGAGAAAATGGATTCAAAAAGGCTCCCTAGAATTTTTTGTAACTGTAGTCAAAACCCTCACCTTCGCCTCAAACGCGTGTGGCATAAGGATGCCCAGTCTTGGCTCAACCATTACGAAATTAAGGAGGAGCTCAGTATGGCAAGAAAAGATAATATCAAAAATACTATTACCTCCAAGTTTAAGGACAAGTTTTGGGAGGATCAAGAGATGGAGGGTAAAAGGAAGCTAAGATACTACAAGGAAGTGATCAACCCCACCCTTGACAATCAAACATATCTCTCTGTGTTGTCCGGAAAGAAGAAAATAATGAACATCTCTAAGATAAGAACTAGTTCCCATGAGCTTTGAAGTGACACCAGGCAATGGTCTATTCCCAAGACCCCTTAGAACGATAGAATCTCTCATATTTGTGATTCTAAGTATCTGGAAGATGAGAAGAAATTCCTTTTAGAGTGCCCGACTCTTACTCACATTCGCTCTCAATTCCTTGTCACAATTCCAATCTTCTTGACCTATTAAGCCAACCCACCTATAGTGATCTTGGAGCAGTTATTTCCCTTCTCTTTGACCATAGAAACAAAATTTTGAACAATCAAACTTAGATTCTTTCTCGTCTCTTAAGGTCCGATAGACCGCATTGGACTTAATGGATGGTAATCACCACCACCACAACCACCACCACCATCATCATGATCATCATGATCATCACCATCATGATCATCATCATTTATAATAAATTATTATTAATAATAACAATTATTATTATATATAATATGTATATTAATATTATATTATTTTTATTATTATTATATATTTATATTTATAATAATACTAATTATAATAAATTATTTATATTAAATAAATATAAAGAAAAAAAATTAATCAAAAAATTAAATTAACAATTAATAATTAACTATAATTAATGATAATTTTTGTCATTAAATAAATAATTATAATGATGATGATGATGGTTGACTTGCACTAAGACCAATATGGTCTACTGGACCTTAAGAAAGAAGCGATTAATTGAGATTATTTAAGATTTTATTTCTGTGATTAGAAAAAAGGGAAAGAAGACTTCCCAGTTCAGTGTATCTTTCTTCACTCAACAAGTCAAGGAAGTTGGTAGTGGAGGAAATGTTATGGAAATGAGAGCAAATATGAATAAGGGAAAGATATTAATTGTTGTTATTATTGTTAATTATTATATATTAAAATTGTTTACTTATTTCTTTATTATTATTTATATCTAATTATTAATGGTAAATTAATAATTGTTAATTTTACTTTATTGATTAATTGATCAATTATTATTTATTGTTTATAATTATTTCATATAAATAATTTATAATAATATTGATTATAAATATACATATATAATAATAATAAAATTAATATAATATTATAATATAAATATTATATATTAAATAATAATTGTTTTTTTTTTCTAAGTAAGAGTAATTCTATTAGTAAAATATATATTACAGTGAGGCCATGGCCTCAATAGTGCAGGCCATCAGTGGTGGCACAAATCCAACAAAATAACAAAAATCAAGCTTCCCGCATGGGGAAACCAGCCCATGTAAGGTTTGTAATGCTGCCTCTATGGAGGAAACCAACTACATCATGACATAGACTAATACATCCCAAAACAACAAAAATAACAAGAGATCTGGAAAAAATTACTTGGTGAGGGCCTGTAGAACTAAAGTCCATAGTCATCTGAGGGAGGCTCTTCTTCAATTCGGCACCAATATCCATCATCGTAGTCCGGCAAGGGGCCACGTTGAGTTGTTGCCGCACCTGCACCGCATCCGCCTTCCTGTTTTCCTTTGTCATGTAGATGGCTCGAGCTGCATTCGCCCATCTTGCGAGAAGTAACCTTTTCTGGAGCTTGAGGAGGTTGCACGATGTCAGAGGGACCAGGCATGTTACTCGGGCATGCGGGCAAGGAGGGGCCAGGGATTACCTCAGGAATTTCTCGAAAGGAAACCGTGACTGTCGCCACGACAAGAGGGTGGGTGGTGCTGCACTGGAAGTGAAAATGGGCAATATTCAGGTTGTGCAGAGAGGTAGAGGCAGCGCGCCTAGGGGAGGAGGTGGCCAGACGACCATGCCCACTACATGTGTCAGGGTAGTGACCCTGAAGACGCTCATGAGAAGACAAAGAGGAGATGGAAGTGGGAGAGCGACGTCGGCCAAAAGAGTGTGCCTTGGAACCACCTCTTCGACATCTCATGTGATGTCCGAGCTGAGTCATGTCTACACGCAGCGAGAGGGAGTTGACAGAGTTGGTAGCGGTGGGAAAAGAGGCAGAGGGTGAATTGAGCTTGAATGGGGGGGAGGATTGCAAAGGGCAGAATGGGCTCTGAGAATAATGAAAACCGGGGAGGAATTCAACACAGCAGCCCAGGTTGCAATGCCTGCCGAGGGAGGTGCGAGAGCTGGGTGCCTCAGCCTCCGGGGAACAACCAAATCAGACAGGCAGAAATAGAGACGACATAGAAACCACCAGACGGAGCTGAGGCAATAACTAAAACTCAAGCGCAGAGGCGAGGAGCTGAGGAGAAGAACCAGAGGGCGACATTTTGAAATGCTGGTGGCCTCGACACACGCAACGGCTTAAATGCCGCACAGGGTGACGGCCTTGAGTATTGAAGGCATGGAGGCGCCATAAGTGAGGCCTGCGGGTGGCCATGTGGCCTTGCCACGCGCCGTCTCGTAGGCCCATCTCGATAAACTTACACATTGACAACCGCATCCGGGATATTAAATAATTGTTATTATTAATAATAATTTATTATAACTAATAATAATTTATAATAATAACAATTAATATGGGTAAAATATAATAATTTTTATTAAATTTTAAATTTCAACTATAAAAATAATAAAATATTAATATTAATAAATGTGTTCAATATACATATTGATAAATGTGGTTAGTCCTATGGTTGTGCCAGTAGTATATTTCTGAACATGTTCATTTGTTGGTAATATATAATCTATAAATTGTTTGAAAATTTGCACGTGGAATGACATTCAAATTATGTTTAAAACTAGCAATTGCACCACATGTTGCAAAGGGAGTGCCGTAAGACGCTAGCATATGAAACAATAAAACAGAAGAAAGAAGTAAAACTTTACGCACTAAACAAAAAAGTGGCAACCTACCTTCCCAACACCAACATCATCACCATTTTTGTGGGCAATGAAGTTCTCACAACAATCCCCAACATTACACTTGTCCTAGTTCCCGCCATGAGGTTCTTGCATTCTTCACTTGTGATGGCCAATATTGAGAGGCAGGTCAAGGTTTCGACTCCCCAAGTTGTCGAACTCATCCTGGATTCATTCCCACCTTCGCAGGCCTTCAACTCCTCCTGTAATAGTGTGATGATGTCGTTGTTGTCCTTCCTACGCAATAAAAAGTCCTACTTTATGCTCAATGTTTGAACTCATCCTGGATTCATTCTCACCTTCGCAGACCTTCAACTCCTCCTAGAACAACGTGATGATGTCGTTGTTGTCCTTCCTACGCGATAAAAATTCGTACTTGATGCTCAACGTCTACCCCTACTATGTCTACATTCAGGGCAATGGTGTCGTGTTGGATTCATTCCCACCTTCGCAGGCCTTCAACTCCTCCTGGAACAGTGTGATGATGTCATTGTTGTCCTTCCTACACGATAAAAATTCCTACTTGATGCTCAACGTCTACCCCTACTATGTCTACATTCAAGGCAATGGCGTCGTGCCCTTGGACTACATTGTGTTTCAACTGCTCCTACCCAACAAGGACATCGTTGACCCCAACACGTTGGTCTACTATACCAACGTCTTAGATGTTGTGGTCAACGTGGCCTACTATGCCATGGCCTTGCTGAACTTCCCAAACATCCTTGTGGTCATGATAGAAATTGAGTGGCCCTCCATGGGACATGCCATTGTACGCAATGCCGAAGTAAAATACCAACAATATGCACCCAGTTTACAATGTTCCTAGGTGGGTATTATTTTATTCTAATTATTTTACTACAATGGCATCAATGTCAATGAGTTTGTCTACAAATTTATACATAGTTATTAAATACAAACATATTAATTTGGATTCAAGAAAATTGTGACCACTTATACGTAAGGAAAATTTTAGATACCCAAACTAAATGTAATATCCTAAAAAGTCTTATTGATTCATTATATATGTGGTGATATTCTTGTAAAACTATTTATAGTTCTAATTTATAATTTATAATTTTCCCATGACCTTAATTTTTCTAATGGTATGTTAATTTGGATTTTATTTAGGTTTTTGGAAATAATAATTGAACATTAAATTTCGAAAGGACAATAGTTGGAGTACTTTGAGCTTACCAATTCACCAATTATTGTTAAGAAATAAATATTTATTTACATATTAAATCTAGCCTCTTACCATTAAACATAATTACCTTAAAAAATGCATGAAAACTTGAAGACCTAAGAAAAAATGCCAAAAACAATTGACCCAAAAAAATTAATATTACATCATCACAGGGTTACCAAATCAAGATGGTCACAATTTAGATTAAAAAGACATCAAAACATCCAATGAACAATTATGATAACTGAACTAACTATTTGTTTTATTAAATAGAGGTTGCTAATAGAACGAGGACTTTAAAAACATATTTTTCTTTAAGTATGAAAAATTATCTACATCCTTAAATCTAAACGACTTATAAAAAATTATTGGTGATGACTACTTAAAATGCTTTATTGATAATTTATAATACATATACTTATTTCCTTACTATCCATTTAAGATGTATTTTACTCTTTATTTTTATAATTATTTTTTAAATATTAAATTATTTTTTATATTTCAATGAAATGTTTTATTTAAATAATAAAAAAATAAAAATCATATTTAATAAAATGAAAAATTTGAATAAAATAACTTACGGGCTTATTCCAAAATCATATTAACAAAAAAATATTTGATCACTCCATAAACTATATTTAAAATTTTAAATATTTTCAAGTGGAAATGCCTTCACATATAAGCATAATCAGACAAAAAAAAAAGTAATTACATCACTTAATATTAGAACCTTCTTTTCTTTTCTGGAGTGCTTCAAAAAATACATTCAACGTTTTTGTTTCATTTATCAAAGTGTTTGTCCAAACAAAAGTGCGGTATTCCAAATTAAGAATCATGTTCACTAATCTCGTATCTAAAAAAATATATTGAATGAGCCAATTTTAATTCGGAGCCGACTGAGGTCACGGTTTGATTCCTCAGGAAAAGCAAAGCCCAGGTATATAGGCTGAGAATGGCGAAACGACTGAGCGTGAGCAAAGGCTTATCCAAGATAGCCAAGAAGTCCCCGCGCTGCTACCAAGGTTTATCAGATTCATAGGTCGTTCTTTCGAGAGCTGGTACAAGAGCTCACAGGGAACGGTCGAACCCGCAACGACAGCACCTCCCGCAGCTTCCAACGGCCAATTGAAAAAATTCGCTCCGCCGCCTCCGAAATTGGTAATGTAATTTGTTAAAACAATTTCGATATTAAATTTCTAAACAATAGTAAAAAGACAATTTAGTGAAATAATGCTAATCTGAGAATTCGTTGGAGTAATATGAATATTGAAATGCACTACATTTGAGATCACATTTTTTGTTGGACTAATATGAATATTGAAATGCAGTCAGTTAGCCCACTCCGAGTTCCTTTCCGAGATAAAAGAAGAATTAAAATAAATAAGGTCAAAAAAATAACAAATCGTTTTTAGAATAGATAAAACAAAACTCAGAGAATGATACTTCTAATGCAAAAACGAGTTTTCATAAACAAAAAATTTTCAAATACTAATAACAAGGACTTCAGATTGACAGGATTAGCTTTAGCGAGAACTTCTTCTTTCTTACTTTTTCTCTTTTTCTATTGCCTATGAAATGATTCTGTTGTCAAATAGCATAGAAATATATTGACAGCCAATTTCGTCTATTGATCTACTGTGATTACAAGGAGCCATTCCAAAATCTCCAAAACTGTAATGGATTTTCTAGTGTCGTTACAACGAGCCATTCCAAAATCTCCAAAACTGGAATGGGTTTTTAGGTTGCACGAGACGCCTGCTTGCAATTAAGAATCCGAGTACTGCACTACTCACCTAGATTCACTACTTATAATAGGTTATAAGGCTGGTGTCTGGGCTCTCTGTTGTATAGGTATTACAATCTAATTATAATTTTACCTTTTATTTTAAAAAAATTCCTGATCAAACAGATTATCAGGACTACCAATGAGACTTCTATATTGCAGAGAATTCTGAGCAATGACCCTCCTATGTTGCAGGGAATTCTGAATGGCTTACTAAACATATCAGAAAAAGTTTTAGAAATTCTCCAGTAACTAATAAATTATCATAACTGTATTGTAAACTAAATATTTGCAACTATTTTTTTTTATTATCCAACTCCTGAATATGTTTTAATAGTCAAATATATAATTTAAAGGTTTCAAGTTATGACATGATGCACACACGGGAGTTGTTTTCAAATAGTGACCCCTTACAAAAGGTAAAATAATAGATAGATTTTATTTAATCAACTTAAATTCATTTTAACTTTAGATTTACTAAAAGCTCAGATAAATCAAATCTTTTGAAGTAATTACTTCTTTTAAATTGAAAAAATTAATAAAAATCCATCTTTATTAAAATGAAAATTGAGAGTAACTAAATTGAATTTAACAAACACCATGAAACTTTACAAACAAGTAAAAGAAAAAACTTATATTTAGACACACTTGCACCTTTTTACTCTACAGGTGAACATAATCAGCTTATTTTAATAATACATAGTGTTGGGCAGTTGAAAAGCTAATTGCACACTTACCAAGTCTGGGCATCTGCACAATATTTTCATTGTTTTAATTGATAGATGTTGATTGCTTGTTACCGATATCTTACAGTGATGAAAAACAGTACATTCGTTAAATATTCGACTAATTTGATGTTCCTTAAGCTTTAAGGATAATCTAAGAGGGGATTTATTTTGTACTCCATAAATTGAGCACTTGTGGATATTAAATGGAGTAATTGGGATTACTTCCAACATATGCATATTTTGTTGCATGAAACCTTATTCTGTATGTCTAGTCCAGAAATACTGCAACGAAAAATGATCAACAGAAATTAAGCTATGAATGGAAATATGAAAACTTTCTATTACGTTACTTGAATCTAAATCCATGCCTCAAATACCAGACAAGATATAGCAGATCAAAGTTATTGGAAATGCAATGAGCATGCCTAATATAACTCTAATTCCTTATCATTGATTTTGTTTAGAGAAAGAAATTATAGACTGTATTGCATTGATCTAAGCTGTGCTTAGAATTTCAAGATGTATGTTGTGCTCTTTCACGAAAGCAAATGAAACAATTTGTAAGATTTTGAGATACAAATATCTAGATTTGCAAAAGAATGAACAAACTTGCAATAGAAGGAAGGAATGAGCAAGAATAAAGAAAAGAATGAAATTCATTCTTCAATATTACTTTTGGAATAAATACATAAAAGCAACTAAGTTAAGCTTAGTTGTACATGCAATAACTATGGATAGTTAAAGCTAACTGAAGCTAAGTGTGCTTTATGTTCTGCTAATGTGCACATGCACCACATGAAAGCAATAAGTTAACTAATTAAGCCAAGAAATAAGTTAACTAACTAAGCTAAGTGCACATCACATGCAATATCTAGAGTTTAATTAAAGATAATCTAGGTGCATGTACACCAACACCCCCCCTTAAGCATAAATTAGGTGAGTGTGATGCAAAATGAATGAGTCCTGGCAACATGGCCATTTTAGGTACCCATATACAATGCATAAAAAGGAGGAAAGAGGGAAAACCCAGTGGGAAGAAAATCCCCCATCAAAATATAATGCAAAAGTAGAGAAAATACAACTACTAGGCAGTCGTGTCCTTCACCCCCAGACGATCTCGCAGGAATTGAAACTTCTTCTCAGTGAAATTCTTAGTGAAAATATCAACAGTTTGCTCAGAACTAGGATAGTACTGAAGATCGATGATCCCATCATGAATGAGTTCTCTAATGAAGTGCATGTGGATCTCGATGTGTTTGGTCCGCTGTCACTACAATGGATCTCTGCAAAACTTTAACGTACTTTGATTATCTCACCAGATGACAGTTGGATGATGGAAACTGATCCCAAGCTCAGATAGGAAATGTTGTAGCCAAATTGCATGAATAGTGGCATTGACTACTCCTCTATACTTGGCCTCTGCTGATGATAAAGAAATTGCAGCATGCTTCTTGCTTGACCAAAAAATTGGGCCGAATCCCAAACTAAGTACATAACTGGAGGTAGACAAACTCGCAAGTGTTGGTAAACTTCCAAACTGGTAACTAGGATCCCCAGGGTGGAAATTATGGATTCCATAGAGGTGTGGTGATTACTCCAACTCCCCCCCTCAAATGCAGCTCAAGGAATCAATACACCCCTCAAACGTAGCTCAGGGGAATCGAACCTGGGTCTAGGCTCTGATACCATGTAAGATTTTGAGATACAAAGATCTAGATTTGCAAAAGAATGAACAAACTTGCAAGAGAATGAAGGAATGAGCAAGAATATAGAAAATAATAAAATTGATTCTTCAATATTTGTTTTGGAATAAATACATAAAAGAAACTAAGTTAAGCTTAGTTGTATATACAATAACTATGGATAGTTAAAGCTAACTGAAGTTAAGTGTGCTTTATGTTCTCCTAATGTTCACATGCACCACATGCAAGAAGTAAGTTAACTAACTAAGCAAGTGCACATGGCATGCAAGCAGTAAGTTAACTAACTAAGCTAAGTGCACATCACATGCAATATCTAAAATTTAACTAAAGCTAATCTAGGTGCATGTACACCAAAACATCTAATCTAGGTGTATGTAAACCAACACAATTCCCTGAGGAAGTGCTGCTTGTTGCAACACGTTGGTATTTTAATGTGACATCTCTAGTTTTACCAGAAATGTCAGAAATTCTGAACAGGAGAGTCACACGAATGGTGGCCTGAAATGCAACTTCAAAGGTGGACATATGTATTATTTAATAGTTAAATTTATTTATTTAAATTTAATAGTTATTCATAATTGTATTATTTAATATTACATTTAAAACTATTAAAATAACATTTATCTTAAAAAAATTAAAAGAAATAATAATGATAAGAAATAATGTCAACTATTTTTCCTAAACAATTAATGCCTTTGACAATTAGAGAAATGGAAGAGCAATGGAAATTAGAGCTAGGTTTTGTAGGGCAAGAAGGCTTGGTGGTGCGACGGCGGTTGCTCCAGGGTGTGCACCAGGCAGGAAGTGGGGAGCAGGGGGCTCTTTCTCGGACCTTAGAAGAATGTGGAGGACGTTTATGGGTCAATCATTGGCTCAAGAAAATTTCTTGAAGCTGGAAGATAGGGCGATAGATTAGGATAATCGACCTTTTTCTGGCTGCTATGGAGTTGAAGCAGGTGTTATCCGGAAGGTCGTCTCTTGGCCTCAGAAAACTAGTCCCACCAACAATGAGACTATCCTGAAGCGATGGTGGTTGTCTCTTGATGGAGAAAGAGAGGCAAGGGAAGAAACTCTCTGTGGATTTGTGGCTGCGGCTAGATGCAGCCTCCATCGAATTCACAGAAGGGGTTGGAGCAGAGGGCTGGTGACAGAGGGTCCTGCCTCCCAGCCCAGTTTTGAAGAAATCTTTTGGCGTAGACGGGATGATGAGTCAAAGGTTTTTAGCATTGGGGATACGAATCTGCAATCTCGTCCCATCGAGCACAACCAGGAAAGCCAACAATGGGTATTTCTCTCTTCAACTCTGTGTTTGATTTTTCATTGTTTTTCATTAATCATTTACAATAGGTTAAGAGGATGGAGTCCCCGACTCGACAGTATGGAAGTAGAGGGGTCTGAGACCCGACACTTACCTCTAAGGCATAGAGACTTAGTTGGGGGTGAGGCAGCTCCCGTTCTGGGTTTTACTCTGTTCCCAGTCCCAGCAACTCCAAGACAAATCAAAAGCTCTGACAACAGAGCCCACTTGGAAAACCCCAGTCCACACACACAAGTAGGGGTCAATAATCCCCAACCAAGTTTCAAGATCCTAATTAAATATTTTATGGAAAATCGAAAACCTTCTGGGTAGAGGAGGAAGATTTGGTCACCGATTTGAAGTATAATATTCAAAAGGAAACAAGGATCCCAGCCACAAAACAAAGCCTAATCTATTCAGGAAAGGCCCCATAGGAAGATACCCAATTAAAATATCACCACATATAGAGGAATTCTTCTATTGTTTTGAACCTCAGACTCAAAGGAGGATCTTCAAAAGTAAAAACATATGCTAGAAATGAACAGAACAGATCAACAAGACCCATGAGGGGAGCCAATACAGCCAAAGCTGGCACCTCAAATGGGCCCTCATCCAAGAATATCTTGCAGGGGAAAAACACATTACCAGCAACTTCAGAACCAGCTGCGAACACTCCAAACCTTACATTCTGGAGCAATTGAATTGTGTGCCAGAATTGACCATTAAAGCATCATAAATAGACAAGCATCACTCTACTTTTGAATTAGAGGCAATAATATGTAGGTTTAAATGTTTTTGGCCCAAACCAATAGAGCTTTTCCGTTGGATTTTTACCTATTGGACTATTGATTTTGATATCCATCTATGATCCAAGGGGTATTTTATTGTCAAGTTCAAATCTACAGAAGCCAGAGATATCATTCTCAGGGCCAAACCGTGGTTCTGGGGATCTACTGGACTATTCATTACTCCATGGTTCCTTGATTTCGATGCAAACACGATGGAGAGCACCACAATTCCAGTATGGGTGCGGTTGTATAACCTCCTGCTTCATTTCTGGAACAAACTCATTCTAGAAGGCATTGGAAACACTATTGGGAGATACATCAAAACATATATCCAGAGGTTGGAGGAGAGAATATTCACTTTCGATCGAATTTGCGTTGAGGTGGACCTCAGCAAAGGGTTACTAGAAAGCATACAATTGATCCATAACCAAAAAAAGCAGAAGCAACATGTGGACTATGAAAGCACATCATTCAGGTGCAAAATATGTAGGAAAATAGGCCATTTACAAAATACATGTGTAGACGGCAAAAGAGAGAATAGGATAAAGAAGAAGATAGGGAAAGCACCCAAGGGATGACAATTCCCCTCAAGTGGTCTTGAGAAAGAAACAGAAGACAAAGGGGACATTACCCTTCAGAACAAAAGCACACAGGCGGCGTCCAATCCAGGGGTCCCATACCAAGAAGTACAAGACCCAATTCTATCAAACGATGCGCCTTTGAAGACGCATGACTCATGGGACTTCCCGTCCATAGGGGACACCTCTGTGATAAGCACAAGAGTGAATAAAATATCACATGTTTCAGAAAGCTTGGACTCCGAGAAAGAAACCACCACGAGGGATAATGAGCTGGCCTTGGTTCCTTCTTCCCTTCATTCAGGGACTTGGCATATAGTTCAAAAGAGAAAAGGCAACTGTGAAAAGCCCAACCCTGCTGGCAATCTCTAAAATATTTGGGTACCCTCACTACAATGACAAGTGTGCTTGAGCACACAGGCCCTTTAGGCGTCTCGAATGCTTACCCTCACTACAATGACAAGTGTGCTTGAGCACACGGGCACTTTAGGCATCTCAAATGCTTAATTGCATCTGCAGATGTAACATTTCATTAGTCATTAATAGAAAGTTGCTGATTTTTTTCCTTGGAAGAAAAGAAAAATAATAATATCAACTATAAATAAAATATTTTAGTTTCCATTTTAATTTTATATCAACATTTTATAAATAAATAAAATAGTTCAAAGTAATTATATATGTGTTTAGTGTCATCCACAAATTAAATATCTCTATTATATCAACTTTTTAATATGCATGTTGAGTAATATATAGCCAAAGAAAGAGATCATTAATAAGTGAAATTTCTCTATATGCAAACCTCCTCTTACATTGCAGAACCTGAGGAAATGTTTGCAGGCCTAAATATTTGATTCCTTTGGGGTCTTGGTAAATCTAGAGTTAAAATGCATCTATATTGATTTTGAGTAAAACAATGATAAAATCTTGTACCTATAATAAACTCTACTTTACCTATATATATGAATCATTAAATTAAAAATTAAAAATAAAATTTTTTTCACTTAATTAATATAGATGCCATTATTATTACATTGGAAAAAGTGAAGATTTTCTCTAGCTCTCCCCTCTCGTGTGTCCTCTGAGCTGTATTGAGCTCATGGGTGGAAACAACGATGTGAAATTTGATCATTTTTTCTTCCTATTAATCCATTTTGTCTTCCTAATTTTCCCTCGGGACAGTGGTAACATATTAAACTAGAAATTTCCTCAATACTCAAAGAATAACTTCTGTGCTAATTTATCTATTCATCTACTTAATCAAATGTTGCAACCATAAAATCATATCAACAAGTAAGTAACCATTCAAGTAGAAGGTTTCTCTTCATAATAGAGATTGACACTCATTGTAGAGCCCAATGTGAAGGGAATGCGTAAATATGCATGTGCTCATCTCGGAGTTTAATGTGTGTTTCTCTTAAAACAAAAATAAAATATTGTTTAAATAAAAAGGCAATGACCACTATAATAAAAAAAAGAAAAAAATATGATATACATTTTTAATTAGCTGTCCATATAACCTAATACAATTTCATGCAAAGTAATTAGAAGTAAAAAATTATTAAGTAAATATTCCATATGAACTAAAAATTATAAATAAATATTCTATATCAACTAAAAAATTATGAATAAAATATTTTAATATAATTTAATATTAAAATATATTAATAACAAAAAATCAAATTTAATATGCTAATAAAATGACACTAAATATATATAGCATTCAAAAATACAATTTAAAAAATTAAAATTTACACATTATTTTTCCTACTTTAAAATAAATCTCTATTGAGCTTAGATATCTCTATTCAGCTTAGATCAGTGCTTGAGATAAATAAAAAGATTGTTTTCCCGAATCTTATATGGGTAGGCCTTTTGGTTCGTTATGTCCTTTCATTTTGGGGAACTGCTTTCGGTTGGCTGATAAGCAAGAGACAATCTCTCAGGTAGGCTGCCCCAGTTCGGGGGCTTTAAGCAATTTCTTATTTAGGAAGATTGCCTTTTCACGAACTTTCTCTACGTACGTTTACTGGCTCGACTAAATGGAGAGGATTAGCGCGATTGAATTGATTACTTTCGCCGCTTGCTAGTCAATAACTTTCTTTATCTTTGCATCTTTAATCAATATATATTATATCTAAATTGACTATTTACCTGGACAAACAACGTCAACGTATTTGTAAGAAGTAACGAGTAACGGTACTGCAACAGGCGGATCGATACTACATGATTTCATAGATTAGCAATTTCTTTCAACATGATTACTACAAAAATCAATGGAGCTTACAACTCTTTTAAAATCTTATTCCCTGATTTCACCCTAATCAAATAACATAATGTGGTCCAGACAATCAAGATCGCGCTGCTCGGTCAATTATCTCCTCAACAAATTCTTGAATATTTTTGTCGGAAGAACCACCTTTAACCATTGCGTCCTTTGATAATTTCATCCATTGCAAAGCATTTTTCCTCAGCTCAGCACCCAGTGCGCTTTCCATAACAATCTTTATACATTTTTCCACTTCCTCCTCCCCTACAAGTCCGTTAGCGGATCGTTTATTTAATGTCATCCCCGCCTTCCACTTCTCTGCAATGTATGCAGAATTAGTTGTCTGATCGGTCCATTGAGGAACAGCCAACATAGGAACCCCGAGGCTGAGGCTTTCAAGTGTCGAATTCCATCCACAGTGTGTCATAAAAGCGCCGACGGACGCATGAGAGAGCACTTGCAACTGATGACACCATGGAACGACTAGCCCTTGCCCAGAGGTTTCGTTCAGGAAACCCGCAGGCAAGTTCTCTTCACTATTAATTTCCCCTTTGGAAGAAGGTGGACGAATGACCCATAGGAAAGAATATCCACTGGCCTTCAGCCCAAGAGCTATTTCACGCATTTGTTCTTTTGAAAGAACAGCCACGCTTCCGAAGGAAACATACACGACGCTAGCGGGTTCCTTTGTATTCAGCCACTCCGTGCAGTTTGTGGTTTTCCACAAATGTGCCCCAGGGTCTGTGTCTCCGGGATTCCGCCCGTCCAGAAAAGCCGAGGGTATGAGAGGACCAACAGTACGAATCGGAGCTATCGATTCCATTGAAAACGAATTTCCGAGAACCCACGTTGCCTCCGCAAGAGGCTTAAACTGATCCTTTATCAATGGCAACGCGGTCGGATAGGTATTTGAAGGATGCAGAAATGATGGCAAGTCCGCTACCTTCAGCAACGGCAATCCTGGGATTTCTATGGCATCCAGCGTTCCACCTGTCTCATCTCGCAAGTTGACTGAAAACAAGGAAAAAAATCATGTCGACAATAAGCATAGAGAAAGTAGAACGTATGGACATAATAGAGGTTTGGTAAATGAAAACATACCCAATCCTCTGCTAAAATTGTAATAGATTGAGTAAACTGCACACGACTGCGTCCAGAAAAACGCTACAGGAATATTAAACTTCCCCGCAACTTGGGGAACCCAGAGAAGCAAGGAATCATAAACAATGCAAGATATATTTTTGCCTTGAGCGTTCAGCCTCTCTATGAGATTTGCTAATGTGAGTCCTCCCGTCTTGCATAACATGTCGAGGACCATATCCACGTCCTTGGACCGGTCGAAATCCACAGGAAGTCCGTCTGAGATTGTTGCGAACTTAACTTCAATAGATGAGTTTGACGCCCCAGGCAGTGCATCTTGAGCCTATAACATGCGCTCACGGTTTTCTTCGGTCGTGACAAACGTGACCATGATTTGTTTATATGAGGCGAGCCTCTTGGCAAATAGCAGCATTGGATTGATATGGCCCTGTACTGGATAAGGGATCACGAGAACATGAGGCTTGCTATACTGTAGTTCCCCTAAGGAGGCCATTTTACTACACTCCGGAAAGGAATAGTTGCACACAACTTTCTTCACAAATTTCTCGTTGTCAAATTGCATGAAGCAGGTAGGGATATATATATGGGAAGGCAGAGAGCTATGATCTCCCTCACTTGATCGATGTCCCTTGGGGCCATTACCCGGAAACTCGCAGTCTGAGAGGTAAAGCTCGTCAAGCAGGGCATGTGCACTTTGCCCAATCCCCCTGCCTCCCAATGCCGAGACTCCCCTGCCCGTCGTTTCCCCTGCCTCCCATGCATCGGCCAATCTTCCCCTTTGTCAATCCTCCCAGAGAGCGAAACTCCGCTTCGAATGCTCCCTCGACAGGCCCATCATCACCGCTTTTGTTACTATCACCCTTAGAGAAGAGTCAGTTAACCCTATCCCCTCCCCTGCCCCTTGCCCTCATCCCACTCTGATTAAGGACGAAGCATTGAACTCTGAGACGCCGATGGGGACTGTGCATAACGACCAGAGCAAGGATCACATGCAGGTGGATGTCGTCAACAAGGATAGCGATGAGTACTGGTGCAGAATTGTGATGACAGAAGGGATGAGTAATGAGTAATGATGACAGAAGGGATGAGTACTGGTGCAAAATTGTGGAGGAGCCTCCATCTCCAGCTCATGACCAGTGAACTTCGCGACCCTCGGCCCACATCGGTACTGCTACTCAATCGTCTTGGGAGATTTTTTGTTTTTCTATATTACTTTTCAGCTGATAGAGCTAAATGCTATTATCGTATGTTTATTTCTGCTTTGTTAAAGTGTATGGACAATAGGCTGGTTTCCCTTGCAAGGGCGGCTAGACTTCTTCCTAAAGGACTGGTTTCCCACTCAGGGCAGTCCAGAACTTTTGTTAATCATAGCTATCAAGCCCAACTTTCAGGCTTACACAGCTGAAGCTGAGGCAGTTTTGTACTAGTATGTTATATAAATAGAATTAACATTATTCAGAAACAAAAAAAGAAAAAAAAAAGAAAAAGAAAAGTATCCTACATTAAAACAATTAGAATATTTGATTTAATTATTTCTAAATAATAAATATTGGAGAAAAATTAAACCAATACAATGTATGAAGGATCAAACAATTTTGTCGAATTCACATCATCATTCATATCAGCCCAAACATTTATTGCATGTGAAACAAATTTTCAATGTTGGGAAAATATCTAATAAAAATTTTCAGCTATATAAAATCTTATGTTTAATGAAAATAAATTTATTTCCATAATTTCAAAGTATTACATTAAATATAACATCTACTTTTCTAATGTACTCAAACCATGAAAGATTTATTTCATATTTTAAAATCACGCACTAATTCCACTAACCCTCCTCCCCGCTACAAATAATTTTTCTCAATGAATAACATGTCTATTAAATCATCCATAACAAAAATTATGAGATTAAATTTTTTTTTTAAACTTAAATATGAGTTTAAATATGATTTAAAATTCAATTATGAAGTTTAAATTTTAATGTAAGCTTTTAAAGGACACAAACTTATGCTTAATAAGATTAAATTAAAAAAATCGATATTTAAATGAAGTTTAAATAATGAATATAAGTTTTAATTATAATACATATAGATTTTAATTTTAATATATGCATATAAACTTATCTAATTTTTAATCCAAATTTAATGGCCTTACGGGTCTAAGAGAGGAGAGAAAAAGTGTGGAGCAATTGTACCTCGATAAATCTCAACGCTTGAAGTTTTCTAATTGAATGGTTTCCGTTTGTTTCAGGTGAGAACTCGCTCTGTGGTTAACCTTTCACGTAGGCCTGAAAACAAAAATGTATTAGATTTAGTTTTAATATTAATGTGGGGAACAGAGTTTAAAGAATTTGTCGGCCCACCTTTGTTTTGTTTCATAATTTATGGGGAATGCAAATGGATGGTTAGTGCATTATGGCACTTTAGGATTCTTTTATTTTGTATTTTGTATTACTTTTATTTAATTTAATTTGATTTTTGTTTGGTTTATATTTGTATTATATTTAATTTAGTTTGTTTTATTATGTTTTATTATATTTAATTATTATTATTTAATTCATTCAATTTATATTTATGTTTATATTTATATTTTAATTATTATATTTATTTTTTATTTTTTATTTTTTACTTATTTTAATAATAAAAATTGTGTATTTTGATTATTCATTAATTTTACTTTAGGAAAATTAAAGGAAGTCGTAAAATAAAAGAAACTTAAGACAAAACCCATAGAGATAGCTTCGTTTGGATGATGGTAAAATTTGGTGACAAAATTTGACTCCTACTAGGAATTATGTTTCGTTGCAAAGAATCAAGAACTATAGGTGTGATGCCTTCGCATTGGGAATGGAGTCAATTTACATTAAGAGTCAGCCCTTAAATAGTCAACAAGAGGATGAAAGGAAACTTCAAATGTGAAACATATAGCCTCATCTATCATAAGAAAGAAAATGAATATCTTTTGCATCTTAAAGTTTTAACTAATCAACAATAAGAATGAAATAAGGGATAATTATATGAGATCCATAGTATGTACAAATTGATGAGTTCAGTGATTATTCATATATAATATAGTTGTTTATATGTTCAGCATATTAGGGTAACTACAGGAACGATTTGGAGCATAACATCCATGTTTAGATATATGTTTCAATCTTCATAGATGCATTTCAAAACCATACAAATATTTGAATTATTACAACTATTGATTAAAAGATTGTAGAAATTATGGTACTAGTTAAAGATCACACATATGACATTCGTTTTAAATTAAATCTCAATTGAAACCATGTGACTACTTATTAGGGGTTTTTCCCTTTATGTTTCCACTACACAAGTTTCAAAAATAGGATGTCCCTCTGCTATGTATACTACTTTACTGTGCACATGCATTTTTTCCTATTTATAGCAGCTATGCATAGGCTCTATATCAGCTTTGATAGCACCACCACTTACTTTTAATTGAATTTTCAAAAGTCTTGTGATTAGTTATTCAAGGGTATACCTAGATATTGTTGGAATTAAATTATTCACTACAAAATTGTACTTATAGGGTATGTTATTTCTTTGTTTCAATTTTGTTTATAGGTATTCTTATTCTTGGGTGAGATAAATTACAGTGTTACCTTATGAATATTACTAATCGGTGGGATCCCTAATCTCTAATGGTGGGATACATCCGAGATTTTGATCGAGACTTAATCCCATTGATTTGATTCTAGAGAGGGTCTACAGCCAAGACTGGGATCCCAACCTAAATCTCTTTGTTTTTCCTCTAGAGTTGTGTGTTTTTGAAGGTATAAATGATGGAGTTCACTAATATTTGACCAAAATTCAATTGATAGTAGAATACATGATGGATTTAACACATCATATAGATGTTATATGAAAAAACATATCAATGTTATAGCGTGATTTATATGTTTCAGATATAATGAATGATTTTTTTATATTGCAACGAGAAGGATTTAGGCTAGAAATGTGGCTTCACAGTAACATCCTTTGTTTCCCTGATTGTGTATGGGTCGAAGTCCAACGTTGGGTGTCACTATGATGTTCTTGCTCCTATTGAAATTTCAATAGGGTGAATAAAGACGGTGGCTCAGAGGATAATGAATGTTGTGACTCTAATGTTCTTGCCTGTCTTGAAATTTCTGCATAGAGAAGGCAATTTGTGGCTCTGAATAGAATGAAGGATATGACATCTGATTTTCTTTCTCCTGTTGAATTTTCAGAACCAACAAAAACACCAGAGCCTTCATTTCTAGGATTTTCATTTACATAACCAACTATTTTCTCGCTACCTCTCACTCATATTCATATTTTTATTTCTCTGCATAAATAAAAAGATTTTTCTTCAACAAGTTGTGCTTACATAAACTGGAATTTTCTGGCTATATCCCATCCCTACTCAGAGCTTTCATTTGTTTATATAGTTTTTTTCTTTTTCTAATTTTAATTGTTGTAGCAAAATATTGTGAAATTGGCTCTTCTTCTACAAATGCACATTCATTTCACTCAAGTATTAATCTAATTAAGGATTCAAGTTATCGTGCAACGAATATCCATCTAATCTATATTTCCATGAGCATGAATAAGGAATATGAAACTAACCTAACATGGACCAATAATAAATACTTTTCGGATTGCGAAAAAAATTATTATCATAAAAATACCCTGTTATGAATAAAAATATTCATAATCATCAACTACATAACAAATATTTATAATAATGAATTAATAAAATTAGTTAATATCCCATTAGTTTTGAAGAGACCAAGGTCAAAAGTTGTGACCTTCTATCTTCATGGCAAGTTAATCCACCACCGCCACGAAGAATTGTAAGAACCATTCATTTTTTTATCAATAAATACAATTAACTACTTAATGTACTATAGAAAATATACATAGATAAATATATTGTTGAGTATTATATCTATGTTTCAATGGTATTAGAGCAAGATCCTACCACCTGCAGTGTTTTTTTCCCTATATCTCGCCTTCAAAATTCGACGTTGTTCCACCCTTCCACTACACTACTTCCACTCTACATGCCATATAACAATGTTGTCGCCCACCGACCCTTCATGTTGTCCCTCCGTCGTTCGGTACCCTCCATCATCCTCCAAATATTGTGCATTGTTGAAATGTTACTTTCAACTACACAGGCACTCCAGCCGCTTTCCAAATTTGTTTTGATAAAACCCTGTCAAAAGGCACTTGCTAAAATGGTGAATAATCCACTTCGTTTTGTTTTTTGTTATTCGGCGCCCCTGCTCTGTACATTGAAAATATTCCTTTCACAGTTTAAACACAACATTTGTACATTAAAAAACAGAGCTTTCACTTACATGGAAACAGAGCGTTTGAGTTCAAAAATAGGTATACACACAGAACAGAGCATTTTTTTTTATGTGAAAGCAGGAGTTCTATTTGAAGAGCAGTGGTCCCCAGACCACATGGCAGAAGTCAATTGGATCGGGTTTTATTTTGAAGTCGGGCCGAGAACTCAGAACCAGACTCGAAATGTTTATGAGGCACAATGGATAATAGTTTCGCGTTACAATCTCTGCTTGCGTTAGCAACCCTTTGGCGTACGCGATATGAGATTATAGGATGGATTGGATAATCCATCGCGTGCACAATTCATGACGCCACTCAAACCAATTCGTAACGTGAAATGATCTAGTTCATTTTGGTTGATAAATGCTTGAAGTCCGAGGAAAATATTTTTTTTGGTTTTATGTTAAGTTTTGATATAGTTTCGTTTGTTATTTTGATTAATGTTTTTGTTATTTGTTTATCGCTCGAACGATAGGTTGTTAACCTTTTGAGTTATACATATGTTTTAATATATACATATGTTTTAACATATGCTATATATTATAAGCGCAATGTAATGTGGGCCCCCGACAGTCTTTTAAAATATGTTTAGTTGTATACATAGTTTTTTTTATTAAACTATATGTTGCGTAATATAAAGTTTAAAGAAAGGAAAGCCCGAGGGTAATGTAATGTAATGTTTTTGATGTACAACAGTGAAAAAAAAGTAATTTGTATTACACACAGAAGTGTTTTTGAAAAATAGAGTGTATTGTTTAATACACAGAACAAAGAGTGTTATTTTGAAACAGTGAGACAGAGTGTTGAAGAAATACACAGACAGTGTATGTTTTTTGTTTTAGACAAAGAGACAGAGTGTGTATTCTCTGTGTGAGATAGTAGAATTTTCTGGCACTGTGTTTGTGGAGTAGTCCAATTTTGTAATCCCTCTGTGTGAGGAAGTATTGTAACAGTTGTTTTTAAGTTAATGAAATATAAGCTTTTCAAGTGTGAATCTCTGTCTCTAGCAAGAAAATTTTTATTTTCTCTGTGTTAAGAAGGAGAGTATCATTCTCTCCATATTGTTCCAGAATTCTCAGAAATTCCAACATGGTATCAGAGCTAGTCCAGGCTCTTTGAAGGTGTCAAAGAAGCTGAAGGAAGGATTTCTTTGTTGCAGCAACTTCTCCACCAGAGTGAAGACTCAGTTAAGAAGAATCCAAGTTATTTCTCAAGTCATATTTTTGTGTTACTGTAGAAGACAGTCAGTTTGTTTTAAAAACATATTCAAGTATTTGTAGCATAGTTCAGAGTGCAAGAATGGCTAGAGCCAGCACTAGCATGAGTATTGGTAATGCTCAGCTCCCACAATTTAATGGGAAAAACTATGATTATTGGGAAATAACCATGATAGCCCTGTTTGCTTCCCAAGACTTATGGGAACTTGTTGAGGATGGTTTTGAAGAACCAGTGGATGAAAATGAGTTTAATGGATTAACACAAGTAGAGAAGGACTTGTTGAAGAGCAATAAGAAGATGGACTCTAAATCCCTCTTCTATTGGTATCAAGCAGTGCATGAGAGTGTGTTTCCAAGGATAGCAACAACCAAGAGATCCAAAGAAGCATGGGTAACTCTCAAGACAGCCTTTCAAGACATGGAGAAAGTGAAGACAAAAAAACTAAAATTGCTGAGGAGAGACTTTGAGACTCTCTGCATGAAGGAGTTAGATAACATTGACTCATTCTTCACACATGTTGGAATGGTCACATAGATAAGGTCTCATGGAGAGACACTTGAAGAAAGGAGGATTGTGGAGAAACTTTTGAGGAGTCTACCCTTAAGGTTTGATGTGATTGTCACCACCATAGAAGAGACAAAGGATCTCACAAAATTTTCAGTGGATGAGCTTCATGCATCACTGATGACACATGAACAAAGATTGGGTAGAAATGAAAACTCATATCTGGAGCATGCCTTTAAAACCCAGATGTCATTTGGAAGAGGAAGAGGTCAGGGCAGAGGAAACAAGAGAGGAAGAGGCAGAAGCCAAAACCGAGGTGGAAGAAACAGTCTAGCTAATGCTCAAGGAAGGGGCAGCAATCCAAATCATAACCAAGGCCAAACCAACAGCCATCAAAGTGGACAGCAACATGCCCATGGACAAAGGTATGAAAAATCCAATGTCCAGTGTCATTATTGTAAAAAATATGGGCATTATGCAAATGAATGTAGGAAGAAGCAGCATGATATGAGTAATAGAACTAGTGCAAATTTCACTAGAGAAAATATCAGCCAAGATAAATTGTTTTTAGAATGTAATATGGTTGAGGAAAAGAGTGAAGATTTATGGTTTCTAGACTCCGATTATAGTAACCATATGACAGGAAACATCGCCATGTTTTCTATGTTAGATGAGAATGTGAAATCACAAGTCACATTAGGGACTGATAGTAAAGTTTTTATTATGGGAAAAGGAGATGTAAATGTCTTAACAAGGAAAGGAGAAAATAAATCCATAGCAGATGTTTATTATGTTCCTAGAATGAAATGTAACCTCTTAAGTATTGGACAACTTGTCCAAAAGGGCTACAATGTATTTTTTGAAGATGATGTATGCACCATCATGGATAAATCACCAAGCAAACAATGTATTGTTGAAGTGAAGATGACAAGGAATAGGATGTTCCCTCTCAAAATGAGGGTAGATTTGAAAAATGGAGAAGAAATGGCAGCAGTGACACAAGAGGCTTTCCAAAGAGAAATAAAAGATGAGAATTGGTTATGGCACTTGAGATTTGGACATCTCAACTTTGGAGATCTTAACTTATTGAACATAAAAGGAATGGTAAGAGGTTTGCCATTGATAGAGAAACCGGATAGCCTTTGTGAAGGTTGTATCTTGGGTAAACAACACAGAGAAATTTTTCCATCCGGGAAAAGCATAAGGGAAAAAACACCCTTAGAGATTGTCCACTCAGATTTATGTGGACCAATGAAAACTCCATCACTTGCTAGCAGCCACTATATGTTAACATTTATTGATGATTTTACTAGAAAAACTTGGGTTTACTTTTTGAAAAACAAAAGTGAAGTGTTTGAAAGATTCTGCAATTTCAAAGCACTTGTGGAGAACCAAAGTGGGCTGCATATCAGAGTTCTAAGAACTGATAGAGGAGGTGAATATATTTCTAAATATTTTATGCGTTTTTGCAGAGAAAATGGTATACACAATCAATTTACAGCAAGGTACACTCTGGAGCAAAATGGAGTTGCTGAAAGGAAGAATAGGACAATCATGGATATGGTAAGGAGTATGTTAAAGGAAAAGCATTTGCCTAATGATTATTGGGCTGAAGCTGTACATTGTGCAGCATATATTTTGAATAGATGCCCAACAAAAGCAGTCATGAAAAAAGTTCCAGAAGAATCATGGAGTGGGACAAAGCAGGTGTCACTCACATGAAAGTTTTTGGATGTGTGGCTTATGCACACATTCCAGATCAGCTAAGGAAGAAGTTGGACAGAAAGGGGGAGAAATGTATTTTTATTGGATACAATGAGGAATCCAAAGTTACAGGTTATATAACCCATCCACCAAGAAGTTTATTGTGAGCAGAGATGTTCATTTTATTGAAGAAGAAGCTTGGGATGGAAGCATAGAGAAAACAGTGAATGTTAAAAACTATTTGTCTCATGATGAAGATGATGAAGAGATGGCTGAAATACATCCCTCAAATGCAGCACCAACACAAGGACAAAAAGGAACACCCTTAAGGAGAAATGAAAGTGCTTCTCCAAGCACACCACAAGGAGGAGATTCGAGTGCTATTTCAAGCAATCTGATAGTCCTTTGGTAAGAACTTGCCCTTCAATTTAGCTTCCATCCTAGTCCATTTTTTTATAGGTTGCTTGTTCAACCTCTTCCTCTCTACTTGTACACTCTCCCACCATAGGGATGCATGCCCATTCAACCTGGTGGCAGCGAATTTAAATTTTTTATCTTTGCTGCTATCCTCATAATCAAAGTACTTATTTAGCTCACTGAGCCAATCCAATAGTACTTCTGCTGACAAAATTCCATCATAATTTGAAATCTCATGCTTTGGCTTATTATTGGATTGTAAGACTAACCTTGGAATTTTAAGTTCAGGTCCTTCTCCATCTCATCCATCTGTTCTCTCTGCAACTTCTTCATCACTGTCATCCCCTCCATCAAGATCCCTTCTTCTCCCTGCTTGTATCGCCGCTAATCGGGCGTTTAGGATCTGGATCTCTTCCCTCAGTCCATCATCTACTGCTCTGTGTATACCTCTTCCACGACCTCGCCTTCAAACTTCCATTTCTGTCAAATTCAACAACTGCTCTAATACCACTTGATGGTCCCAACCCTTGTTAACCTTACCTTTGTATTGATTTATAATACAATGTTTATGATTGCATGGGTAGTAATTTAATGAATAATTTTTGGCTGATTATGTTTGTGATTTCGATTGATTCGACCTACGAATAAAATAGATATTTGTGGTATGGGAGAGTTAATTCAGTTGTACTCACACTTATTTTTGGATGGACATCTCTCCCTGACTCATGGAACACACTCCCGCCTTGGTAAACTCAGTAACCCTAGCTTTGGCTCATTCATATTGTTACTCTTTTGGTTCGACTGAGTGAGGGTTTGTTCCGTCGCTTCACTGTGCTATTCAACTATATGTTTCCATTGTGATGGTATGTTGTTATCGCTTGGCTCCGGTATGGCCACAACTTCTAATTCGCCGTTGGTAAGTTTATTTGCTCGTTTACTATTTTGATGTCGTTTGATTGCTACAATTGTTTGAAGCTTATTTTCTCATGAAAGCAATGATTTGGCTCGCCTGTATGCATACGTTGTTGTCGTGGTTATTTTCGTTAACTGTTAAGGCCTATGCCCATTTATATTCCTCTCTTCAATCGCTCTGTAGCTACTCTGTTGTGTCCTTAACTCTATTTGTAGGTTGCGGTTCGGGGGTTCGTGGCTTCGACTCTTTTCATCAATGGCAAGGTAAGACCTCACTCTATGCTATTTTTGCTTCGACTCTTTCCTCTGTTACTAAGGTTGTCGCTCCTCATGAGCGGAGAACCCTCGTTGCTGCAACTTGACTTGAAATGTGTCTCGGCACACCATCTTCACTGTAGGTAATCAGTCTTCCTCACCTGCAACCTTGTTATTTTATCTTTCTTGCTCTGTTTAAGTTTAAAATCTAACCCTTGTTTTCTTTGTACATCTACAGGTGGAGTTGGTTCTGATAACCCTTTCTCCACTGCTCGCTTGTTTCGGAACCTGACGCAACCCAACTGCCGGTGCAAAATTATCTTAATATGTGTTTATTTTACTTTATGTAATTGTCTAAAGATTAGCAGAGAAACTCATTTCGTTTGACTATTAAATATTTAGTTACAGTTTCGGATAAGTACTCGTGTTATCACGCCGTTTTATTTCGTGTTGTTCATTCGCTGCTATCATTTTCCATTCCGTTGTTTGTGTCGATACTCTGAGGTTTCGATACCTTTCGGACTTCTGTAATTCCTCTTGTTATAATACTTGTACACAGAATGCCTACGGGCCGTTAGTCTTATGCTAATATAGAAATTTCTCAGATTCTGTAAGAGAAATATAATTTCATTTGCATACAGTAATTGATTTCAATAAAAGAAAATAGAAGGATTGTTTATAATTGACTGTAATGTCGATCCAATATGGATGCTTGCAGAGATTTATATTATGTTATCTTGTTCTTCTCCAAAAATAGAACCTGTTACAATGCATTTTTTTTTCTTTTGTATGGTTTGAGAAAAATTGATTTAGCTATTTTGAGTTACATTTATTAGTTACATAGTTTCTGTAACTATTGCTGGAAATGGTAAATTAACCTACAGAAATAATTCGATTGAGAAACTAATTATAACAATTGTAATTTAACTACTCATTTTCCTAAATGCTGCTTCACTAAAAGATTAAAATAAAAAAAACTCAAAAATGTCTTTCCTGTCCTGTATTGTCTCCTTTATCCTTTCTGAGACCAAATGACCTCCAGCCACGATGACCTGTCAGCTAGATGCTCCTGCATCAAGCTGGTTTTAGGAGACATCACCCAGCTATTGACCATCTAGTCACTCTTAGAATCATTGTGTAGGAATGTAACAATAGTAAATCCGATCTCTTATGTTTCTTTGTGGACTTTAGAAAATATTTTGACACTGTCCCTTGCGATAAACTTTGGGAGAGACTTAAAGAGATCATGGTCCCTCCCGAGCTAAGGATTGATGTGATCCATCTCTACGAGACCATCACTGCCAAGCTTAAGACCAATGAGGGGTGGTCTAAAGACACTAAATTAAATATTGTAGTTAACAAAGGGTGTCCCTTATCACCTACCATTTTTGGCATATACATCAATAAGCTAGAGGAGTGTCTGGAATCTAGGGGTGAAAGGGCACCGAGCTTACTGGTGTTCTCATTAATCTTCTCCTCTATGCTAATGATATCATTATTATTTAAAAAATCCATGATGACCTTCACAAGCAACTCTAGATTCTTCATGACTACTGCTCCATGATGGGTATGACAGTTAATACCGACAAGTCTAAAGTCATGATAATTAAATATGAAAAGAGGAGCCATGCTAGTTTTGTGTATAATAACTAGTGGTTAGAGAAGGCTTCTTCGTTAAGTATTTGTGCATTGACTTCCCTTATCATCTCAACTAGAAATATAGAATCGAGAAAAGGATTATTGGGGGCTGGAAATATTATTATGAGCTTGAAAACAATTGTAAGTTGGTCGGTATTTACATTTGGAGTAAAAAGAGGTTCCTCTTTCAAACCCTTGTCACCCCTGTTGTCATATATAGATGTGAAGTTTGGGGTTTTAGTATATCTAGAGAGTCATGGAGGAAGATATAGATGATTCAAAGGAAATTCGTATCCTAAAACCTTAAGATCAAGGGAAATAATCCCTATCCTATCCTCTTGATTGAATCTAGTTTGTCTCACATTGAAAGTATGACTATGTTTAGATATCTGATGTATAAAAAGAAGCTTGAGAACATGGATTCAAAAAGGCTCCCTAGAATTTTTTGTAACTATAGTCAAAACCCTCACCTTCGCCTCAAACGCGTGTGGCATAAGGATGCCCAGTCCTGGCTCAACCATTACAAAATTAAGGAGGAGCTCGGTATGGCAAGAAAAGATAATATCAAAAATACTATTACCTCCAAGTTTAAGGACAACTTTTGGGAGGATCAAGAGATGGAGGGTAAAAGGAAGCTAAGATACTACAAGGAAGTGATCAACCCCACCCTTGATAATCAAACATATCTCTCTGTGCTGTCTGGAAATAAGAAAAAAATGAACATCTCTAAGATAAGAACTAGTTCCCATGAGCTTTGAAGTGACACCAGGCAATGGTCTATTCCCAAGACCCCTTAGAACGATAGAATCTCTCATATTTGTGATTCTAAGTATCTGGAAGATGAGAAGAACTTCCTTTTAGAGTGCCCGACTCTTACTCACATTTGCTCTCAATTCCCTTTCACAATTCCAATCTTCTTGACCTATTAAGCCAACCCACCTATAGCGATCTTGGAGCAGTTATTTCCCTTCTCTTTGACCATAGAAACAAAATTTTGAACAATCAAACTTAGATTCTTTCTCGTCTCTTAAGGTCCGATAGACCGCATTGGACTTAATGGATGGTAATCACCACCACCACAACCACCACCACCATCATCATGATCATCATGATCATCACCATCATC
The DNA here is from genome assembly GCA_034641835.2 of Pinus albicaulis. NCBI lineage: Eukaryota > Viridiplantae > Streptophyta > Pinopsida > Pinales > Pinaceae > Pinus > Pinus albicaulis. The sequence continues at coordinate 130,681,757 of CM076571.1, read as the reverse complement.
ATCATCATCATTTATAATAAATTATTATTAATAATAACAATTATTATTATATATAATATGTATATTAATATTATATATTTATATTTATAATAATACTAATTATAATAAATTATTTATATTAACTAAATATAAACAAAAAAAATTAATCAAAAAATTAAATTAACAATTAATAATTAACTATAATTAATGATAATTTTTGTCATTAAATAAATAATTATAATGATGATGATGATGGTTGACTTGCACTAAGACCAATATGGTCTACTGGACCTTAAGAAAGAAGCGATTAATTGAGATTTTATTTCTGTGATTAGAAAAAAGGGAAAGAAGACTTCCAAGTTCACTGTAGCTTTCTTCACTCAACAAGTCAAGGAAGTTGCTCAATGTAGCTTTCTTGACTCAACATGGCAAGGAAGTTGTTCTATGCAGCTTTCTTCACTCAACAAGTCAAGGAAGTTGGTAGTGGAGCAAATGTTATGGAAATGAGAACAAATATGAATAAGGGAAAGATATTAATTGTTGTTATTATTGTTAATTATTATATATTAAAATTGTTTATTTATTTCTTTATTATTATTTATATCTAATTATTAATGGTAAATTAATAATTGTTAATTTTACTTTATTGATTAGTTGATCAATTATTATTTATTGTTTATAATTATTTCATATAAATAATTTATAATAATATTGATTATAAATATACATATATAATAATAATAAAATTAATATAATATTATAATATAAATATTATATATTAAATAATAATTGTTTTTTTTCTAAGTAAGAGTAATTCTATTAGTAAAATATATATTACAGTGAGGCCATGGCCTCAATAGTGCAGGCCATCAGTGGTGGCACAAGTCCAACAAAATAACAAAAATCAAGCTGCCCGCATGGGGAAACCAACCCATGTAAGGTTTGTAATGCTGCCTCTATGGAGGAAACCAGCTACATCAGGACATAGACTAATACATCCCAAAACAGCAGAAATAACAAGAGATCTGGAAAAAATTACTTGGTCAGGGCTTGTAGAACTAAAGTCCATAGTCATCCAAGGGAGGCTCTTCTTCAATCCAACACCAATATCCATCATTGTTGTCCGGTAAGGGGCCACATTGAGTTGTTGCCGCACCTACACCTCATCTGCCTTCCTGTTTTCCTTTGTCCTGTAGATGGCTCGAGCTACATTTGCCCATATTGCGAGAAGTAACCTTTTCTGGAGCTTGAGGAGGTTGCATGATGTGAGAGGGACCAGGCATGTTACTCGGGCGTGCGAGCGAGGAGGGGCCAGGGATTACCTCAGGAATTTCTTAAAAGGAGACCGTGACTGTCGCCACGACAAGAGGGTGGGCGGTGCTGCACTGGAAGTGAAAATGCGCAATATTCGGGTTGTGCAGAGAGGCAAAGGCAGCGCGCCTAGGGGAGGAGGTGGCCAGACAACCATGCCCACTGTGTGTGTCAGGGTAGCGACCCTGAAGACGCTCATGAGAAGACGACGAGGAGCTGGAAGTGGGAGAGCAAAGCCGGCCAGAAGAGTGTGCCTTGGAACTGCCTCTTCGGCATCTCATGCGATGTCGGAGCCGAGGCATGTGTACATGCAGCGAGAGGGAGTTGACAGAGTTGGCAGCGGTGGGAAAAGAGGCAGACGGTGAATTGAGCTCGAATGGGGGAGAGGATTGCAAAGGGAAAAATGGGCTCTGAGAATAATGAAAACTGGGGAGTAATTCAACACAGCAGCCCAGGTTGTAATGCCTGCCAAGGGAGGTGCGAGAGCTGGGTGCCTCAGCCTCCGGGGAACAACCAAATCAGATATGCGGAAACAGATACGACATAGAAACCACCAGACGAAGCTGAGGCAATAACTAAAACTCAAGCGCAATGGTGAGGAGCTGAGGAGAAGAACCAGAGGGCGACATTTTGAAATGCTGGTGGCCTCGACACACGCAATGGCATAAATGCCGCACAGGGTGACGACCTTGAGTATTAAAGGCATGTAGGCGCCATAAGTGAGGCCTGCGGGTGTCCATGTGGCCTTGCCACGCGTCGTCCCGCAGGCCCATCTCTGTAAACTTACACATTGACAACCGCATCTAGGATATTAAATAATTGTTATTATTAATAATAATTTATTATAACTAATAATAACAATTAATATGGGTAAAATATAATAATTTTTATTAAATTTTAAATTTCAACTATAAAAATAATAAAATATTAATATTAATAAATGTGTTCAATATACATATTGATAAATGTGGTTAGTCTTATGGTTGTGCTAGTAGTATATTTTTGAACATGTTCATTTGTTGGTAATATATAATCTATAAATTGTTTGAAAATTTGCACGTGGAATGACATTCAAATTATGTTTAAAACTAGCAATTGCACCAGATGTTGCAAAGGGAGCACCGTAAGACGCTAGCATATGAAACAATAAAATAGAAGAAAGAAGTAAAACTTTTACGCACTAAACAAAAAAGTGGCACCCTACCTTCCCAACACCAACATCATCACCATTTTTGTGGGCAATGAAGTTCTCACAACAATCCCCAACATTACACTTGTCCTAGTTCCCGCCATGAGGTTCTTGCATTCGTCACTTGTGATGGCCAATATCGAGAGGCAGGTCAAGGTTTCGATTCCCCACATTGTCGAACTCATCCTGAATTCATTCCCACCTTCGCAGGCCTTCAACTCCTCCTGTAATAGTGTGATGATGTCGTTGTTGTCCTTCCTACGCGATAAAAATTCCTACTTGATGCTCAACGTTTGAACTCATCCTGGATTCATTCCCACCTTCGCAGACCTTCAACTCCTCCTGGAACAACGTGATGATGTCGTTGTTGTCCTTCCTACGCGATAAAAATTCCTACTTGATGCTCAACGTCTACCCCTACTATGTCTACATTCAGGGCAATGGTGTCGTGTTGGATTCATTCCCACCTTCACAGGCCTTCAATTCCTCCTGGAACAGCGTGATGATGTCATTTTTGTCCTTCCTACATGATACAAATTCCTACTTGATGCTCAACGTCTACCCCTACTATGTCTACATTCAAGGAAATGGTGTCGTGCCCTTGGACTACGTTGTGTTTCAACTGCTCCAACCCAACAAGGACATCGTTGACCCCAACACGTTGGTCTACTATACCAACATCATAGATGTTGTGGTCAACGTGGCCTACTATGCCATGGCCTTGCTGAACTTCCCAAACATCCCTGTGGTCATGATAGAAATTGAGTGGCCCTCCATGGGAAATGCCATTGTACGCAACGCTGAAGTAAAATACCAACAATATGCACCCAATTTACAATGTTCCTAGGTGGGTATTATTTTATTCTAATTATTTTACTACAATGGCATCAATGTCAATGAGTTGGTCTACAAATTTATACATAGTTATTAAATACAAACATATTAATTTGGATTCAAGAAAATTGTGACCACTTATACGTAAGGAAAATTTTAGATACCCAAACTAAATGTAATATCCTAAAAAGTCTTATTGATTCATTATATATGTGGTGATATTCTTGTAAAACTATTTATAGTTCTAATTTATAATTTATAATTTATAATTTTCCCATGACCTTAATTTTTCTAATGGTATGTTAATTTGGATTTTATTTAGGTTTTTGGAAATAATAATTGAACATTAAATTTTCAAAGGACAATAGTTGGAGTACTTTGAGCTTACCAATTCACCAATTTGTTAAGAAATAAATATTTATTTACACATTAAATCTAGCCTCTTACCATTAAACATAATTACCTTAAAAAATACATGAAAACTTGAAGACCTAAGAAAATATGCCAAAAACAATTGACCCAAAAATATTAATATTACATCATCACAGATGGTTACCAAATCAAGATGGTCATAATTTAGATTAAAAAGACATCAAAACATCCAATAAACAACTATGATAACTAAACTAACTATTTGTTTAATTAAATAGAGATTGCTAATAGAATGAGGACTTTAAAAACATATTTTTCCTTAAGTATGAGAAATTATCTACATCCTTAAATCTAAACCACTTATAAAAACTTATTGGTGATGACTACTTAAAATGCTTTATTGATTATTTATAATACATATACTTATTTCCTTACTATCCATTTATATTAAGATGTATTTTACTCTTTATTTTTATAATACTTTTTTAAATATTAAATTATTTTTTATATTTGAATGAAATGTTTTCTTTAAATAATAAAAAAATAAAAATCATATTTAATAAAATGAAAAAATTGAATAAAATAACTTACGAGCTTATTCCAAAATCATATTAACAAAAAAAATATTTTATCACTCCATAAACTATATTTCAAATTTCAAATATTTTCTTAGAATTCATAATATTTTCTAAGTGGAAATGCCTTCACATATAAGCATAATCAGACAAACAAAAGGTAATTACATCACTTAATATTAGAACCTTCTTTTCTTTTCTAGAGTGCTTCAAAAAATACATTCAACGTTTTTGTTTCGTTTATCAAAGTGTTTGTCCAAACAAAAGTGCGGTATTCCAATCATGTTCACTAATCTCCTATTTAAAAAAATATATTGAACGAGCCAATTTTAATTCGGAGCCGACTGAGGTCACGGTTCGATTCCTCAGGAAAAGCAAAGCCCAGGTATATAGGCTGAGAATGGCGAAACGACTGAGCGTGAGCAAAGGCTTATCCAAGATAGCCAAGAAGTCCACGCGCGGCTACCAAGGTTTATCAGATTCATAGGTCGTTCTTTCGAGAGCTGGTACAAGAGCTCACAGGGAACGGTCGAACCCGCAACGACAACACCTCCCGCAGCTTCCAATGGCCAATTGAAAAAATTCGCTCTGCCGCCTCTGAAATTGGTAATGTAATTTGTTAAAACAATTTCGATATTAAATTTCTAAAAAATAGTGAAAAGACAATTTAGTGAAATAATGCTAATCTGAGAATTCGTTGGAGTAATATGAATATTGAAATGCACTAAATTTGAGATCACATTTTTTGTTGGACTAATATGAATATTGAAATGCAGTCAGTTAGCCCACTCCGAGTTCCTTTCCAAGATAAAAGAGGAATTAAAATAAATAAGGTCGAAAAAATAACAAATCATTTTTATAATAGATAAAACAAAACTCAGAGAATGATACTTCTAATGCAAAAAGGAGTTTTCATGAACAAAAAATTTTCAAATACCAATAACAAGGACTTTAGATTGACAGGATTAGCTTTAGCGAGAACTTCTTCTTTCTTACTTTTTATCTTTTTCTATTGCCTATGAAATGATTCTGTTGTCAAATAGCATAGAAATATATTGACAGCCAATTTCGCCTATTGATCTACTGTCATCACAAGGAGCCATTCCAAAATCTCCAAAACTGTAATGGATTTTCTACTGTCGTTACAACGAGCCATTCCAAAATCTCCAAAACTGGAATGGGTTTTTAGGTTGCACGAGACGCCTGCCTGCAATGAAGAATCCAAGTACTGCACTACTCACCTAGATTCACTACTTATAACAGGTTATAAGACTGGTGTCTGGGCTCTCTGTTGTGTAGGTATTACAATCTAATGATAATTTTACCTTTTATTTAAAAAAAATTCCTTATCAAACAGATTATCAGGACTACCAATGAGACTTCTATATTGCAGAGAATTCTGAACAATGACCCTCCTATGTTGCAGGGAATTCTGAATGGCTTACTAAACAGATCAGAAAAAGTTTTAGAAATTCTCCAGTAACTAATAAATTATCATAACTGTATTGTAAACTAAATATTTGCAACTATTTTTTTTTTTATTATCCAACTGTTGGAATATTTCAAATTCCAGAACAACAATGGAGAATACAACTCCCCTCTTCAACACAGAGAAAATATTAAAAATTTCTTCACTGGAGACAGAGTTTTCACTCTAAAAACTATTTCATTAAACTTCAAAAACTTGGTTACAAATTCTCCTCTGACTGAGGGAATACACAGAAACTTTGACTGCTTCAAAACATAGTTCAACACAAAACTCACACTCTCTAAAATTTCACTCTATCTGTGCATTTACAACTCACTACTGTGTGTTGAAAAATACTCTGTCCCTAAAAAATAAATGCACTGCTGTGCAAATCAAAAATCTGTTACACTGCTGTGTGTAAAAACAAAAACTTACAATACATAAGTGCACACAGGCCTTTTCATCTTTTTTATATGCCACAACACTTTTACAATATATATAAAAAAAAAATATTTTAAAATAAAACTTATTTTAAAACTAAAAACAAAAGTCGTATAACATATGAAGTATGGTGTAAAGTTTAATAAAAAACATAATCCAAAGATTTGAATATGGCCCACGGCCTTCCTTTTGAAATGTGCATATCATATATATATGTAAAACATATATATATATATACGTTGATTGTATGCACCATATTTTTAAAACATTAAATCAAAACTATAATGCAAATAACTTTGATCGCCCATTGAACCGGACGTCAAACCAAAATTAAACCTTCTTGCAATCGATTTCGGGTGACAAAAACTTCTGCTGACGTCACCAAAGTTATGACGCGAAATTTCTATTAAATCTGCCTTATGAATTTTCCGCGTCCGATTTTGGGCACTCGTACGGATGGCTGAGTGTGATGCGGAATTTCTATTAAATCTGCCTCAATAAAATTCAGGTCTGGGTTTTCCATTAAATTTTCTCCGTAAAAAATACAGTGCTGAAGTTGACTGATCAATCAAAAATGGAAAGCGGCTCTCTGCAAGTTTTTTTTCATTCTGCGATCTTGACTGATCGCTGGAAATGGAAGGCGGTTGCCTGTACTTGAGCAGCTATAAGTAATTTCAACACTCCCCCTTACTTTCAGCTGCTGGGTTATCAGTCATACCCAGACATTTCCTCAAAAACTCAAAACTCTTCTGCCCCAATGGCTTGGTCATAATTTATGCAAACTGCTCCTGAGTTCTGCAATGTTCCAAAACAATTTCACCATTGTTTACCAATTCTCTAATGTAATGAAACTTTGTGTCAATGTGTTTCATTCTCTTGTGAAACACAGAATTCTTGGATAATGCAATAGCTGAGCTATTGTCACAATAAATCATTGTTCCTTTTACTTGCTCTTGGCACAAACTTCTTAACATCCTCCTCATCCAAATTGCTTGACACACTGCTGCTGTAGCTGCCACATATTCTGCCTCTGCTGTAGACAATGCTACAATTGGCTGATTTTTAGAAGCCCATGAAATGGCTCCTGAACCCATGTCAAAAACATAACCAGAAGTGCTCTTCTGATTATCTACACTTCCAGCCCAATCACTGTCAGTGTATCCAACTAAATCTAAATTTTCTGAAGCAATATATAAAATACCAAACCTTTTTGTACCTTTAACATACCTCAGAATTCTCTTCGCTGCCTGCCAATGTGCATCCTTTGGCTTCTCCATGAATCTGGAAATCAAACTAACAACATGAATTATGTCCGGTCTAGTTGCAGTCAAATACATGAGGCTGCCAACTATGCTCTTATACAAGCTAGGATCAAAATCCTTGCTGCTATCCTCTCTGTTGAGTTTTAATCCCATCACTGTGGGAGTGATCGCTGCTTTGCTCTCTTGCATATTAAATCTTTCCAACACTTCATTAACATATTTTTCCTGTGAGATAAAAATACCATTTTCATCTTGTTCTACTTCTATTCCTAAGAAGTATTTCAACAAACCCATATCAGTCATTTCAAATTCTTCTTTCATGACTGTTTTAAAATTTTCAATAAGGTAATTATCATTACCTGTGAAAATAACATCATCAACATATAAAACTACAATCAACATTTTACCATCCTTTTCTTTGATGTAGAGGGTGGGTTCTCCCTCACACTTTTCAAATCCATTTTCCAGTAGATAGGAATCTATCCTATTGTACCATGCTCTTGGTGCTTGCTTCAGCCCATAAAGAGCTTTCTTCAACTTGCACACTTTGTGCTCTTGGCCTTTCTTCTCATAGCCTAGAGGTTTTTCAATGTAAACCTCTTCCATTAACACTCCATTTAGGAATGCCGACTTCACGTCCATTTGGTAAACTTTCCACTTGTTTTGTGCTGCTATGGACAACACTGCTCTCACGGTTTCCATTCTTGCAACCGGTGCGAAAGTTTCCTCATAATCTATCCCATGCTTTTGCTTATACCCTTTGACGACAAGTCTTGCCTTGTGTCTCTCTATTTTGCCTTCAGCATTACTCTTGGTCTTGTAGACCCATTTAACTCCAATGACATCTTTACCTTTTGGGAGTTCAACCAAATCCCAAGTCTTGTTTCTTTCTATGGAATTAATCTCCTCATCCATAGCTTCTATCCATTTCTTATCCTTAATAGCTTCTTCGAAATGAACAAGATCATCAACATGAAAATATAAAGCAAACAAAGAATTGATGCCTTCATTTGCTGCCTCTTGTGCATAAATGTCATTCAAATTTCTGAACTTCTTACCTCTTTCACTAGGTGTACAAATGCTTGAAGAAGCACTTGAATTTCCTCCTTGTGGTGTGCTTGGAGAAGAACTCTCATTTCTCCTCAAGGGTGTCTCTTGCTGCTCTTGTGTTGGTGCTGCTATTTGGGGATGTATTTTAGCCAATTCATCATCATCTTCATCATGAGATAGACAGTGTTTAACATTCACTGTTTTCTCTATGCTTCCATCCCAAGCTTCCTCCTCAATAAACTGAACATCTCTGCTCACAATAAACTTCTTGGTGGATGGGTTGTATAACCTGTAAGCCTTGGATTCCTCACTGTATCCCATGAAAATACATTTCTCCCCCTTGCTGTCCAACTTCTTCCTTAGCTGATCCGGTATGTGTGCATAAGCCACACATCCAAAAACCTTCATGTGTGTGACACTTTGCTTTGTGCCACTCCATGCCTCTTCCGGCACTTTATTCATCACTGCTTTTGTAGGGCACCTATTCAAAATGTATGCTGCACAATGTACAGCTTCAGCCCAATAATCATTAGGCAATTGCTTTGCATTTAACATACTTCTCACCATGTCCATTATGGTTCTATTCTTCCTTTCGGCTACTCCATTTTGCTGCAGAGTATATCTAGTTGTAAACTGCTTTTGAATACCATTTTCTCTACAAAAACGTAGAAAATCTTTAGAGATATACTCACCTCCTCTATCAGTCCTTAGAAATTTGATGTGCAGCCCACTCTGGTTTTCCATAAGTGCTTTGAAATTGCAAAATTTTTCAAACACTTCACTTTTATTTTTCAAAAAGTGAACCCAAGTTTTTCTTGTAAAATCATCTATGAATGTTAACATGTAGTGGCTGCTAGCAAGCGACAGATTTTACATCGGTCCACACAAATATGAGTGGACAATCTCTAAGGGTGCCTTTGCCCTTATGCTTTTCCCAGAAGGAAAACTTTCTATGTGTTGTTTCCCCAAGATACAACCTTCAGAAACGCTGTCCAGCTTCTCTATCAATGGTAAACCTCTTACCATTCCTTTTCTGTTCAACAAATTAAGACCTCCAAAGTTGAGATGTCCAAATATCAAGTGCCACAACCAATTTTCATATTTTGGTTCACTTTGGATAGCCTCTTGTGTCACTGCTGCTATCTTTTCTTCATTCTTCAAATCTGCTTTCATTCTAAGAGGGAACATCCTGTTCCTTGTCATTTTTACTTCAGAAATACATTGTTTGCTGGGTGGTTTGTCCATGATGGTACAAACATCATCCTCAAAAAATACATTATACCCCTTTTGAACAAGTTGTCCAATACTTAAGAGGTTACACTTCATTCCTGGAACATAATACACATCTGCTATGGATTTCTTTGCACCTTTTCTTGTTAAAACATTTACATTTCCTTTTCCCATAACATAAACTTTGCTATCAGTTCCTAGTGTGACTTGTGACTTCACACTCTCATCTAGCATAGAAAACATTGCTAAGTCTCCTGTCATATGGTTACTGCAACCGGAGTCTAGAAACCATAAATCCTCATTCTTTTCTTTAGCCATATTACAAGCCAAAAAAAAAATATCTTGGCTGAGATTTTCTCTAGTGAAATTTGCACTAGTTCTATTTCCCATATCATGCTGCTTCTTTCTACATTCATTAGCATAATTACCATATTTTTTACAATAGTGACATTGGACATTGGACTTATCATACCTCTTTCCTTGAGCATTTTTCTGACCACTATGTTGGCTGCTGCCTTGGCCTTGATGTTGATTTGGATTGCTGCCCCTTCCTTGAGCATTTGCTGGACTGTTCCTTCCATCTCTGTTTTGGCTTCTGCCTCTTCCTCTTTTGTTTCCTTTGCCTTGCCCTCTTCCTCTTCCGAAAGACATCTGGGTCTTAAAGGCATGTTCCAGAGATGAGTTTTCACTCCTACCCAATCTCTGCTCATGAGTCATCAGTGATGCATGTAGCTCATCCACTGTGAAATTTGTGAGATCCTTAGTCTCCTCTATGGTGGTGACAGTCACATCGAATATTGAGGGTAGACTCCTCAAGAGTTTTTCCACAATCCTCTTATCTTCAAGAGTCTCTCCATGAGATCTTATTTGTGTGACCATTCCAATCACATGAGTGAAGAATGAATCAATAGTATCTGACTCTTTCATATAGAGAGTCTCAAAGTCTCTCCTCAGCAACTAAAGTTTTTTTGTCTTCACTTTTTCCATGCTTTGATAGGCTTTCTTGATAGTTTCCCATGCTTCTCTTGATCTCTTGGCTGCTGCTATCCTTGGAAACACACTCTCATGCACTGCTTGATACAATAAGAAGAGAGCCTTGGAGTCTTTCTTCTTATTGCTCTTCAGCAACTCTCTTTCTGACTGAGTTAAATCTTGAAACTCTTCTTCATTTGTTGGCTCTTCAAAGCCATCCTCAACAAATTCCCATAAGTCTTGGGAGACAAATAAAGCTCTCATAGTTATTTACCAATGGTCATAATTTTTCCCATTAAACATTGGGAGATGGATATTTCCCATACCCATACCAGTGCTGGCTCCAGCCATTCTACACTCTTAACTATGATTCAAAAACACTTGACTGTGTATTTAAAATAACTGACTGTTCTGCAACAGTAAGACAAAATCTGTATAGAGGAAATACCTTTGGATTCTTCTTGACTGAGTCTTCACACTGCTGGAGAAGCTGCTGCAACAAAGAACTCCTTTCCTTCAGCTTCTTTGATCTTCAAAGGGCCTGGACTAGCTCCGATACCATGTTGGAATATTTCAAATTCCAGAACAACAATGGAGAATAAAACTCCCCTCTTCAACACAGAGAAAATATTAAAAATTTCTTCACTGCAGACAGAGTTTTCACTCTAAAAACTATTTCATTAAAGTTCAAAAACTTGGTTACAAAATCTCCTCTGACTGAGGGAATACACAGAAACTTTGACTGCTTCAAAACACAGTTCAACACAAAACTCACACTCTCTAAAATTTCACTCTATCTGTGCATTTACAACTCACTGTTGTGTGTTGAAAAATACTCTGTCTCTCAAAAATGAATGCATTGTTGTGCAAATCAAAAATCTGTTACACTGCTATGTGTAAAAACAAAAACTTACAATACATAAGTGCACACAGGCCTTTTCATCTTTTTTATATGCCACAACACTTTTACAATATATATATATATATATACAACTATTTTAAAATAAAACTTATTTTAAAACTAAAAACAAAAGTCGTATACCATATGAAGTATGGTGTAAAGTTTAACAAAAAACATAATCCAAAGATTTGAATATGGCCCACGGCCTTCCTTTTGAAATGTGCATATCATATATATATGTAAAACACACACACACAGATATATATATATATATATATATATATATATATATATATATATATATATACGTTGACTGTATGCACCATATTTTTAAAACATTAAATCAAAACTATAATGCAAATAACTTTGATCGCCCATTGAACCGGACGTCAAACCAAAATTAAACCTTCTTGCAATCGATTTCGGGTGACAAAAACTTCTGCTGACATCACCAAAGTTGTGACGCCAAATTTCTATTAAATCTGCCTTATGAATTTTCCGCGTTGGATTTTGGGCACTCGTACGGACGGCTGAGTGTGATGTGGAATTTCTATTAAATTTTCCTCAATAAAATTCAGGTCCGGGTTTGCCATTAAATTTTCTCCGTAAACAATACAGTGCTGAAGTTGACTGATCAATCAAAAATGGAAAGCGGCTCTCTGCAAGTTTTTTTTCATTCTGCGATCTTGACTGATCGCTAGAAATTGAAGGCGGCTGCCTGTACTTGAGCAGTTGTAAGTAATTTCAACACCAACTGCTGAATATGTTTTAATAGTGCAATATATAATTTAAACATTTCAAGTTATGACATGATGCACACAGGGGAGTTGTTTTCAAATAGTGACCCCTTATAATTAACTTTTTCGAGCATAAGGATATATATTACAAAAAATAAAATAATAGATAGATTTTATTTAATCAACTTAAATTCATTTTAACTTTGGATTTACTAAAAGCTCAGAGAAATCAAATCTTTTGAAGTAATTACTTCTTTTAAATTGAAAAAATTAATAAAAGTCCATCTTTATTAAAACCAAAATTGAGAGTAACTAAATTGAATTTAACAAACACCATGAAACTTTACAAACAAGTAAAATAAAAAACTTATATTTAGACACACTTGCACCTTTTTAATCTACAGGTGAACATAATCAGCTTATTTTAATAATACATAGTGTTGGGCAGTTGAAAAACTAATTGCACACTTACTAAGTCTGGGCATCTGCACAATATTTTCATTGTTTTAATTGACAGATGCTGATTGCTTGTTACCGATATCTTACAGTGATGAAAAATAGTACATTCGTTAAATATTCAACTAATTTGATGTTCCTTGAGCTTTAAGGATAATCTAAGAGGGGATTTATTTTGTACTCCATAAATTGAGAACTTGTGGATATTAAATGGAGTAATTGGGATTACTTCCAACATATGCATATTTCGTTGCATGAAACCTTATTCTGTATGTCTAGTCCAGAAATACCGCAACGAAAAATGATCAACAGAAATTAAACTATGAATGGAAATATGAAAACTTTATATTACGTTACTTGAATCTAAATCCATGCCTCAAATATCAAACAAGATATAGCAGATCAAATTTATTGGAAATGGAATGAGCATGCCTAATATAACTCTAATTCCTTATCATTGATTTTGTTTAGAGAAAGAAATTACAAAATGTACTGCATTGACCTAAGTTGTGCTTAGAATTTCAAGATGTATGTTGTGCTTTTTCATGAAAGCAAATGGAACAATTTGTAAGATTTTGAGATACAAAGATCTAGATTTGCAAAACAATGAACAAACTTGCAAGAGAAGGAAGGAATGAGCAAGAACAAAGAAAAGAATGAAATTGATTCTTCAATACTAGTTTTGGAATAAATACATAAAAGAAACTAAGTTAATCTTAGTGTACATGCAATAACTATGGATAGTTAAAGCTAACTGAAGCTAAGTGTGCTTTATGTTCTGCTAATGTGCACATGTGCCACATGCAAGCAATAAGTTAACTAATTAATAAAGTGCACATCGCATGCAAGCAATAAGTTAACTAACTAAGCTAAGTGCACATCACATGCAATATCTAGAGTTTAACTAAAGCTAATCTAGGTGCATGTACACCAACACCCCCCCTAAAGCATAACTTAGGTGAGTGTGATGCAAAATGAATGAGTCCCAGCAACACGGCCATTTTAGGTACCCATATACAATGCATAAAAAGGCGGAAAGAGGGAAAACCCAGTGGGAAGAAAATCCCCCCTCAAAATATAATGCAAAAGTAGAGAAAAGACAACTGTTAGGCAGTCGTGTCCTTCACCCCGAGACGATCTCGCAGGAATTGAAACTTCTGCTTAGTGAAATTCTTAGTGAAGATATCAACAGTTTGCTCGGAACTAGGACAGTACTGAAGATCGATGATTCCATCATGAATGAGTTCTCTAATGAAGTGCATGTGGATCTTGATGTGTTTGGTCCGCTGTCACTGCACTGGATCTCTGCAAAACTTTAACGTACTTTGATTATCGCACCAGATGACAGTTGGACAATGGAAACTGATCCCAAGCTCAGATAGGAAATGTTGTAGAGAAATTTCATGAATAGTGGCATTGACTACTCCTCTATACTCGGCCTCTGCTGATGATAAAGCAATGGCGGCATGCTTCTTGCTTGACCAAAAAATTCGGCTGAATCCCAATCTATGTACATAACCGGAGGTAGAAAAACTTGCAAGTGTTGGTAAACTTCCAAACCGGTAACTAGGATCCCCAAGGTGGAAATTATGGATTCCATAGAGGTGTGGTGATTACTCCAACTCCCCCCCTCAAATGTAGCTCAGGGAGTCAATACACCGCTCAAACATAGCTCATGGGAATCGAACCTGGGTCTAGGCTCTGATACCATGTAAGATTTTGAGATACAAAGATCTAGATTTGCAAAAGAATGAACAAACTTGCAAGAGAAGGAAGGAATGAGAAAGAATAGAGAAAAGAATGAAAATTATTCTTCAATATTAGTTTTGGAATAAATACATAAAAGCAACTAAGTTAAGCTTAGTTGTATATACAATAAATATGGATATTTAAAGCTAACTAAAGTTAAGTGTGCTTTATGTTCTGCTAATGTTCACATGCACCACATGCAAGAAGTAAGTTAACTAACTAAGCAAGTGCACATCACACGCAAGCAGTAATTTAACTAACTAAGCTAAGTGCACATCACATGCAATATCTAGAGTTTAACTAAAGCTAATCTAGGTGCATGTACACCAAAACATCTAATCTAGGTGCATGTACACCAACACAATTCCCTGAGGAAGCGCTGCTTGTTGTAACACGTTAGTATTTTAATGTGACATCTCTGGTTTTACCAGAAATGTCAGAAATTCTGAACAGGAGAGTCACACGAACGGTGGCCTGAAATGAAACTTCAAAGCTGGACATATGTATTATTTAATAGTTAAATTTATTTATTTAAATTTAATAGTTATTCATAATTGTATTATTTAATATTACATTTAAAACTATTAAAATAACATTTATCTTAAAAAAATTAAAAGAAATAATAATGATCAGAAATAATGTCAACTATTGTTCCTAAACAATTAATGCCTTTGACAATTAGAGAAATGGAAGAGCGATGGAAATCAGAGCTAGGTTTTGCAGGGTGTGCACCAGGCAGGAAGTGGAGAGCAGGGGGCTCTTTCTCGGACCTTAGGAGAACATGGAGGACGTTTATGGGTCAATCGTTGGCTCAAAACAATTTCCTGAAGCTGGAAGATAGGGCGATAGATTAGGATAATCGACCTTTCTCTGGCTGCTATGGATTTGACGCAGGTGTTATCCGGAAGGTTGTCTCTTGGCCTCAGAAAACTAGTCCCACCAACAATGAGACTATCCTAAAGCGATGGTGGTTGTCTCTCGATGGAGAAAGAGAGGAAAGGGAAGAAAATCTCTGTGGATTTGTGGCTGCGGCTGGATGTGGCCTCCATTGAATTCGCAGAAGAGGTTGGAGCAGAGGTCTGGCGACAGAGGGTCCTGCCTCCCCGCCCGGTTTTGAAGAAATATTTTGGTGTAGACGGGATGATGAGTCAAAGGTTTTTGGCGATGGGGATATGGATTTGTAATCTCGTCCCTTCGAGCACAATCAGGAAAGCCAACAGTGGGTATTTCTCTCTTCAAGTCTATGTTTGATTTTTCATTGTTTTCCATTAATCATTTACAGTAGGTTAAGAGGATGGAGTCCCTGACTCGACAATATGGCAGTAGAGGGGTCTGAGACCTGACACTTACCTCTACGGCATAGAGACTTAGCTGGGGGTGAGGCAGCTCCCGTTCTGGGTTTTACTCTATTCCCAGTCCCAGCAACTCCGAGACAAATCAAAAGCTCTGATGGCAGAGCCCACTTGGAAAACCCCAGTCCACACACACAAGTAGGGGTCAATAATCCCCAACCAAGTTTCCAGATCTTAATTAAATATTTTTATGGAAAATCGAAAACCTTCTGGGTACAGGAGGAGGATTTGATCACCGATATGAAGTATAAGATTCAAAAGGAAATAAGGATCCTAGCCACAAAACAAAGCCTAATCTATTCAGGAAAGGCCCCATAGGAAGATACCCAATTAAAAGAATACCACATACAGAGGAATTCTTCTATTGTTTTGAACCTCAGACTCAAAGGAGGATCTCCAGGAGTAAAAACATATGCCAGAACATAACAGAACAGATCAACAAGACCCATGAGGGGAGCCAATACAGCCAAAGCTGGCACCTCAAATGGGCCCTCGTACAAGAATATCTTGCAGGGGAAAAACACATTACCAACAACTTCAGAACCAGCTGAGAACACTCCAAACCTTACATTCTGGAGCAACTGAATTGCGTGCTAGAATTGACCATTAAAGAATCAGAAATAGACAAGCATCGCTCTACTTTTGAATAAAAGGCAATAATATGTAGGTTTAAATGTTTTTTGCCCAAACCAATGGAGCTTTTCCATTGGATTTTTACCTATTGGACTATTGATTGTGATATCCATCTATGATCCAAGGGGTATTTAATTGCCAAGTTCACATCTATAGAAGCCAGAGATATCATTCTCAGGGCCAGACCGTGGTTCTGGGGATCTTCTGGACTATTCATTACTCCATGGTTCCTTGATTTCGATGCAAACATGATGGAGAGCACCACAATGCCACTATGGGTACGGTTGTATAACCTCCTACTTCATTTCTAGAACAAACTCATTTTAGAAGGCATTGGAAACACTATTGGGAGATACATCAAAACATATATCCAGAGGTTGGAGGAGAGAATATTCACTTTCGATCGAATTTGCGTTGAGGTGGACCTCAACAAAGGGTTACCAGAAAGCATACAACTGATCCATAACCAAAAAAAGTGGAAGCAACATGTGGACTATGAAAACACATCATTCAGGTGCAAAATATGCAGGAAAACATGCCATTTACAAAATACATGTGTAGACGACAACAGAGAGAATAGGATAAAGAAGAAGACAGAGAAAGCATCCAAGGGATGGCAATTCCCCTCAAATGGTCTTGAGCAAGAAACAAAAGACAAAGGGGAAATTCCCCTTCAGAACAAAAGCACACAGGCGGCGTCCAATCCAGGGGTCCCATACCAAGAAGTACAAGACCCAATTCTATCAAACGATGCGCCTCTGAAGACGCAAGACTCAGGGGACTTCCCGTCCACAGGGGACGCCTCTATGATAAGCACAAGAGTGAATAAAAGATCACATGTTTCAGAAAGCTTGGACTCCGAGAAAGAAAACACCATGAGGTATAATGAGCTGGCCTTGGTTCCTTCTTCCCTTCATTCAGGGACTTGGCATATAGTTCAAAAGTGAAAAGGCAAGTGTGAAAAGTCCATCCCTGCTGGCAATCTCTAAAATATTTGGGTACCCTCACTACAATGACAAGTGTGCTTGAGCACACAGGCCCTTTAGGCGTCTCGAATGCTTACACTTAATACAATGACAAGTGTGCTTGAGCACACAGGCCCTTTAGGCATCTCAAATGCTTAATTGCATCTGCAGATGTAACATTTCATTAGTCATTAATAGAAAGTTGCTGATTTTTTTCCTTGGAAGAAAAGAAAAGAAATAATATCAACTATAAATAAAATATTTTAGTTTCCATTTTAATTTTATATCCACATTTTATAAATAAATAAAATAGTTCAAAGTAATTATATATGTGTTTAGTGTCATCCACAAATTAAATATCTCTATTATATCAACTTTTTAATATGTATGTTGAGTAATATATAGCCATAGAAAGAGATCATTAATAAGTGATTTCTAAATCAAAGAGATGACATGTAACTTTCTAAAAAATATTATTAACAAAAACAAATTATTATGTGTGTATATATAAAAAAAAATAATCCAAGATGTTCATACATTTATAACAATATAGATCCATGTCTACCAAACACCTAGACGGATGAAATTTCTCTATATGCAAGCCTCCTCTTACATTGCAGAACCTGAGGAAATGTTTGCAGGCCTAAATATTTGATTCCTTTGCAGTCTTGGTAAATCTAGAGTTAAAATGCATCTATATTGATTTTGAGTAAAACAATGATAAAATCTTGTACCTATAATAAATTCTACTTTACCTATATATATGAATCATTAAATTAAAAATAAAAAATAAAAAAAAATTCACTTAATTAATATAGGTGCCATTATTATAGGTGCCATTATTAGTACATTGGAAAAAGTGAAGATTTTCTCTAGCTTTCCCCTCTCGTGTGTCCTCTGAGCTGAGCTCATGGGTGGAAACAACGATGTGAAATTTGATCCTTTTTTCTTCCTATTAATCCATTTTGTCTTCCTAATTTTCCCTCGGGATAGTGGTAAAATATTAAACCAGAAATTTCCTCAATACTGAAAGAATAACTTCTCTGCTAATTTATCTATTCACCTACTTAATCAAATGTTGCAACTATAAAATCATATCAACAAGTAAGTAACCATTCAAGTAGAAGGTTTCTCTTCATAATAGAGATTGACACTCATTGTAGAGCCCAATGTGAAGGGAATGGGTAAGTATGCATGTGCTCATCTGGGAGTTTAATGTGTGTTACTCTTAAAACAAAAATAAAATATTGTTTAAATAAAAAGGCAATGACCACTATAATAAAGAAAAGAAAAGAATATGATATACATTTTTAATTAGCTGTCCATATAACTTAATACAATTTCATGCAAAGTAATTAGAAGTAAAAAATTATTAAGTAAATATTCCATATGAACTAAAAATTATAAATAAATATTCTATATCAACTAAAAGATTATGAATAAAATATTTTAATATAAATTAATATTAAAATATATTAATAACAAAAAATCCAATTTAATATGCTAATAAAATGACACTAAATATATATAGCATTCAAAAATACAATTTAAAAAATTAAAATTTACACATTATTTTTCCTACTTTAAAATAAATTTACATTCAGCTTACATTCAGCTTACATCGGTGCTTGAGATAAATAAAAAGATGGTTTTCCCGAATCTTATATGGGTAGGCCTTTTGGTTCGTTATGTCCTTTCATTTTGGGGAACTGCTTTCGGTTGGCTGATAAGCAAGAGACAATCTCTCAGGTAGGCTGCCCCAGTTCGGGGGCTTTAAGCAATTTTTTATTTAGGAAGATTGCCTTTTCACGAACTTTCTCTAGGTACGTTTACTGGCTCGACTAAATGGAGAGGATTAGCGCGATTGAATCGATTGCTTTCGCCGCTTGCTGGTCAATAATTTTCTTTATCTTTGCATCTTTAATCAATATATAGTATATCTAAATTGACTATTTACCTGGATAAACAACGTCAACGTAATTGTAAGAAGTAACGAGTAACGGTAATGCAACAGGCGGATCGATACTATATGATTTCATAGATTAGCAATTTCTTTCAACATGATGATGGAGCTTACAACTCTTTTAAAATCTTATTTCCTGATTTCACCCTAATCAAATAACATAATGTGGTCCAGACAATCAAGATCGCGCTGCTCGGTCAATTATCTCCTCAACAAATTCTTGAATATTTTTGTCGGAAGAACCACCTTTAACCATTGCGTCCTTTGATAATTTCATCCATTGCAAAGCATTTTTCCTCAGCTCAGCACCCAGTGCGCTTTCCATAACAATCTTTATACATTTTTCCACTTCCTCCTCCCCTACAAGTCCGTTAGCGGATCGTTTACTTAATGTCATCCCCGCCTTCCACTTCTCTGCAATGTATGCAGAATTAGTTGTCTGATCGGTCCATTGAGGAACAGCCAACATAGGAACCCCGAGGCTGAGGCTTTCAAGTGTCGAATTCCATCCACAGTGTGTCATAAAAGCGCCGACGGACGCATGAGAGAGCACTTGCAACTGATGACACCATGGAACGACTAGCCCTTGCCCAGAGGTTTCGTTCAGGAAACCCGCAGGCAAGTTCTCTTCACTATTAATTTCCCCTTTGGAAGAAGGTGGACGAATGACCCATAGGAAAGAATATCCACTGGCCTTCAGCCCAAGAGCTATTTCACGCATTTGTTCTTTTGAAAGAACAGCCACGCTTCCGAAGGAAACATACACGACGCTAGCGGGTTCCTTTGTATTCAGCCACTCCGTGCAGTTTGTGGTTTTCCACAAATGTGCCCCTGGGTCTGTGTCTCCGGGATTCTGCCCGTCCAGAAAAGCCGAGGGTATGAGAGGACCAACAGTCCGAATCGGAGCTATCGATTCCATTGAATTTATTTCATCCAATTCGAGTTCGGAAAACGAATTTCCCAGAACCCACGTTGCCTCCGCAAGAGGCTTAAACTGATCCATTACATATCGCAACGCTTTCTGATAGGTATTTGAAGGATGCAGAAATGATGGCAAGTCCGCTACCTTCAGCAACGGCAATCCTGGGATTTCTATGGCATCCAACGTTTCGCCTCTATCATCTCGCAAGTTGACTGAAAACAAAGAAAAACATTATGTCGACAATGGGCATAGAGAAAGTAGAATGTAAAGTGACTGAAAACAAGGAAAAACATTATGTCGACAATGGGCATAGAGAAAGTAGAACGTATGGACATAATAGAGGTTTGGTAAATGAAAACATACCCAATTCTCTGTTAAAATTGTAATAGATGGAGTAAACTGCACACGACTGCGTCCAGAAAAACGCTACAGGAATATTAAACTTCCCCGCAACTTCCGGAACCCAGAGAAGGGCGGCATCGTAAACGATGCAAGATATATTGTTTCCTTGAGCGTTTAGCCTCTCTATGAGATTTGCTAACGTGAGTCCTCCCATCTTGCATAACATGTCGAAGACCATGTCCATGTCCTTGGACCTGTCGAAATCCACAGGAAGTCCGTCTGAGATTGTTTCGAACTTAACTTCCATAGATGAGTTTGACGCCCCAGGCAGTGCATCTTGAGCCTGTAAAATGCGCTCACGGTTTTCTTCGGTCGTGACAAACGTGACCATGATTTGTTTATATGAGGCGAGCCTCTTGGCAAATAGCAGCATTGGATTGATATGGCCCTGTACCGGATAAGGGATCACAAGAACATGAGGCTTGCCATACTGTAGTTCCCCTAAGGAGGCCATTTTACTACACTCCGGAAAGGAATAGTTGCACACAACTTTCTTTACAAATTTCTCGTTGTCAAATTGCATGAAGCAGGTAGGGATATATATATGGGAAGGCAGAGAGCTACGACCTCCCTCACTTGATCGATGGAGACTTCCTTCTAGAAAGGCCATTACTCCAATCTCAATGAAGGAATGGCGTGTATGTCTCCCGCACCTAGCGACGACAAAAGGGGTCCTAGCTGTCAAAAAAATCCACTTCATATCGAAACTGTCTTTTTTAGCTAATAATATTTTTTTTTTCAGAAGATTGCCAATAATATATTTATCTTTGTAGTTATTCAATTGGTATAGGGATCTATAGCCTTGAAATATTTTTTTTATAATTTTAATTTAAAATTCATCTTAATTTTCAATTTATTTAATGTTGGGAGGAGTCAAATAATTTAAGATATTATTTTTATTATTATTATAAAATTTGAAGAAAGGTTTGATGTTGAGAGATTTGATTCTATTTTAACTTTAATGAAAATTGCTATAACAAAGAAATTTTATGTAGGCATAAATAATATATTTCAATTTCCACATTAATTTTATATCAATTTTTGTATGGAGCATTAATGTAATTGAAAGGTAAAAAAAAAATATTTTACTTGTCTTTTGTGTCTAATTTTCTTTTTTATTTAGCTATATTTTGATATGTAAAATATTATTTTATATCATAGTTTTCAATGCAATAATCAACAATATTTTTTTATTGTGATATTATTTTAAAAATTCCTATTTCAGAGTTAAGTGGGAAATTTTTATTTTAACATGATTTTTAATGCAACAACTCGTTCGACAATGAAGAGTGTATTGATAAGACAATCTTAATGAAAAAGTTACCGATTTACCTTGTTCCAATCCTTCGTAAGCAAAAAATCGAACTAGTCAGATGCAATCCCCTCTGTTTCTCAGTCCATAAGTTTAGCCTGATGTCATCTCATGACCCACACTACCAGAAAGACAAAAAAAAATTAAATTTTTATTTTTATCAAAATCTATAAAAATATTCAAAATTCTATTAAAAATAAAAATGGCCAATTTTATTTAATATATAAATATTGTGATTAATTTTATTTAATATATAAATATTGTGATTATAAACAATTTTTATTAAAAAATTTATTATTTTAAAGTAATTGGAAAAATATAAAATATATTTACTTATTAATTTTTCCATATACATATCTAAATAATATTTTTATTTTTTTATTAATTGATATTAATATTATAATTATTTTCTTTGTTATTTAATAAAAAAATTTTGTAAACTTTCTATCAAAATTGGGCGTCGATACTTTAATTTACAGGAATTGTCAACACAATTTTCATAAAGGGGCACTTAATTTCTGGAAGGCGATTATTTCTGGATGATAACGTGGAAGATTGAAATTAAATAATAAAGTTAAAGATGACACATGCACTCTCATCTCCAATATGAACGCCTCGTCTACATTGATACTTTCAATCATTTATTGCCTTATCCTAACTTGTCACCACCTGCTAGTTTTTTGTCATGTTCAAGGGTATTTATATCGCAAATGTTTGCTCTGTATTCATTTGTAGAGTTCTATCACTCAACTTCTCTTTTATGTCTACGAATTGTCCCAACTAATTTGTCACTATAATCTGTGTGCGTTCCAATCCTCATACATGTTCTCTTTAGTACATTTCTGAATCGATGTAACATACATGAAAGTAAAAATATTCTTTTTTACATATATCATTATTACCATTTACCTCAACCAACATTAACCTATCATTCTACATAGATGTTATGATCTTGCCATCTCTTATATGTGGGCACTATATCATTTAGGTTTTCATTATAAATATTAAAGTAACATATCACTTAAGTTTTTATTATAAATATTAATGTATCATACTATTTGGGTTCTTATTATAAATATTTTTTTATTGTGGAAGTCCACATGGTTTGTCTTGTCGAAGGATGTCTATGGTTTAACTCTTCTTCATAGTCACTTTACAACACTAATCGTATTTATAGTTCTGCTGGTGGTTAATTATTGTAATCCGAACTCACATCACTTATGATTAATGTCTCGAAGGACAGATTGGATCTCCACATAGCTATAACCTTATACTTGATTCTTATTTCGCTATTGATTGTAGTGCGATGTTAATTAAGGGTTAACAATGGTTTTAATGTTGTACCATCGGGAGCTCTATTGCTCATCTGCCACTTGTCTATCCTCACACTGTCAGATCTAGGGTTTAGGGATCGACGGTGGAGTCTTCTCCGATACTCGTTTAGGGTATGACCACCGAAGAAACCCTAACCGTTTGCTCATTTTCGCAGTTGTGCTCTGCCGGCACTGCCCTATGCAACTCCTTGCGTCTGATCCGTCAATCCTCCCGTCGCTCTACCAACGCCAGTTTGTTTTCAATGGCGCATTCAGATTAGGTAATCTCTCTCGCTTGACTAACTTGGGTCTCGCCCTTCATACGATAATATGATTCATTATTTTGTTTCCTTTATGGTTTTCTCACTATAGATTTTCATCACAGGGAGATGGTATTGGAGATAATCCACCTACCATGCATGCAGGTTGTATGGGAAGTTCAGTGATTTTAGATGATGAGTTTCCCAGGTATCGGAAGCTTCCTTCCCAACAATGCATCCTCCAGAGCTCGGGATTCTCCTTCCTTCCGTGACAGGTAACTTCTCCCCAGGCGTTGTTACGCTTCTTATTTGCTCATGCTTCTGTCACCGAGCAGTGATTCGTTTTATTAACTTGTTCGAAAGAACATTTCAGTGCAAATATTCTACCGATATGCAAAGTTCTAAGCCACGTAAGGTGGGTTCAATACTCATAAGATTTTACATAATTCCATGCTTCACTTTCTATCCTCCGCTGTATAATTTCTAACCTTACCCAATTTTTTTCTCTTGTGAAATAAGTATAGGTTCCTTTAATTCCTGGTGTACTTTTAAGTACTACTTTCTTTTCCGTTTTGCTTCCTTTTATGCACTTCGCTGACCACGGTGACCTTATCGCTATTTTCGCAGGTACATTACTATTTTCAAAAAGAGATTTATAACTCTCCAAAACAGAGTCTTGGCTCTTTTAGCTTCTTGGCCATTGCGAATTTGGGATTTTCCTGTAAAGGAATTTTAAGCCGTCTATACTACTAGTCTTGTTATTATATTAAGGGTTTGCCCCAAGGGACAATTTATCATGCATGTCGCACATTTAATGTACAAAATTTACGGTTTAAGGTCTAGCCTTGTTGGCTAATAGGCATGCATTGGTCTCGGATATTTATGTTTTTTTTTTATGTTATTGTGGGAAAGAAAATTCCGTAGACACATAACATATGAAACTTATTTAAATAAAGTATCACTTCTGAAAAAAATGAGGTTGAATTATATATCATAATTTATACATGACATTATGGTTAGTAAAAATTAAAATTAAAATAAGTATAAAAGAAGGAAGTTGGAAGAAGATGGATTACATTCATCTTATTGAAATGTGTACTTCAAATAATATGACAACAAATATTCTTATTAATGTATCCTACATTAACTCCGGATGCGGATGGTAATTAAGGGCGATGGCACGTCAGTCCCTTGGCGACTCCCGATGGAGTTCGCGTAGGGTGGCCATATGGCCACCTACAATTCCATTAATGTGGCATTTAATCTGCCAACCTGCATGCCATTAACATTGCTTTCCCGGCTTCCTTACCACTTCGCTCTGCTCGTTCAGTTTTCTATGGCGTATGAGCATGATCATTCGGCCTGCTCCTGTGCCACTTGCAGCTCTCCTCCTCCGCTATGTGGTTCCTGCCCTCTTGTCTGTCTTGATCTGAGCACCCACACTCAAACTGGGTGTCGCTGCATGCTTCTTTGCTGCCTTGAGATGCTGCGAGGTCACCACTTCTCCCAAAGTTCTTTTTGCTGTTAAAATTTCCATTACTGTGCTCATTCTGTCGAATCTGGTTGGTCTCCTTTGCATCCTACCTGCCTTCCTTGTCTTCGGCCTTACCAGCCTGCCTCTGCAACCATGCCGCAACTACGCCACATAATGAGGTGCCGACGTGGTGCTAGCAGGGGTCATGTGACCCGCTCTCGGCCTTCTACCAGCTCCGACTCCTCCTTTCAGGACGTCTCTTGGGGCCATTACCCTGAAACTCACAGTCTGAGAGGTAGAGCTCGTCAAGCAGGGCATGTGCACTTTGCCCAGTCCCCCCTGCATCCCAATGTCGAGACTCCTCTGCCCGTCGTTTCCCCTGCCTCCCATGCATCGGTCAATCTTCCCCTTCATCAATCCTCCCAGAGAGCGAAACTCTGCTTCGAATGCTCCCTTGACAGGCCCATCATCACCGCTTTTGTTAATATCACCCTCAGAGAAGAGTCGGTTAACCCTATCCCCTCCCCTGCCCCTTGCCCTCATCCCACTCCAATTAAGGATGAAGCGTTGAACTCTGAGACGCCGGTGGGGACTTTGCATAACGACCAGAGCAAGGATCACATGCAGGTGGATGTCGTCAACAAGGATAGCGCACCCACGGAAGAAAATGATGACAGAAGGGACGAGTACTGGTGCAGAATTGTGGAGGAGCCTCCATCTCCAGCTCATGACCAGTGAACTTCGCGACCCTCGGCTCACATCGGTACTGCTACTCAATCGTCTTGGGAGATTTTTTGTTTTTCTATATTACTTTTCAGCTGATAGAGCTAAATGCTATTATTGTATGTTTATTTCTGCTTTGTTAAAGTGTATGGACAATAGGCTGGTTTCCCTTGCAAGGGCGGCTAGACTTCTTCCTAAAGGACTGGTTTCCCACTCAGGGCAGTCCAGAACTTTTGTTAATCATGTCTATCAAGCCCAACTTTCAGGCTTACACAGCTGAAGCTGAGGCATTTTTGTACTAGAATGTTATATAAATAGAATTAGCATTATTCAGAAGAAAAAAAAAAAAAAAATGTATCCTACATTAAAACAATTAGAATATTTGATTTAATTATTTCTAAATAATAAATATTGGAGAAAAATTAAACCAATACAATGTATGAAGGATCAAACAATTTTGTCGAATTCATATCATCATTCATATCAGCCCAAACATTTATTGCATGTGAAATAAATTTTCAATGTTGGGAAAATATCTAATAAAAAATTTCAGCTATATAAAATCTTATGTTTAATGAAAATAAATTTATTTCCATAATTTCAAAGTATTACATTAAATATAACATCTACTTTTCTAATGTACTCAAACCATGAAAGATTTATTTCATATTTTAAAATCACGTACTAATTCCACTAACCCTCCTCCCCACTACAAATAAATTTTCTCAATGAATAGCATGTCTATTAAATCATCCATAACAAAAATTATGAGATTAATTTTTTTTTAAAACTTAAATATGAGTTTAAATATGATTTAAAATTCAATTATGATGTTTAAATTTTAATGTAAGCTTTTAAAGGACACAAACTTATGCTTAATAAGATTAAATTAAAAAAGTCGATATTTAAATGAAGTTTAAATAATGAATATAAGTTTTAATTATAATACATATAGATTTTAATTTTAATATATGCATATAAACTTATCTAATTTTTAAACCAAATTTAATGGCCTTACGGGTCTAAGAGAGGAGAGAAAAAGTGTGGAGCAATTGTACCTCGATAAATCTCAACGCTTGAAGTTTTCTAATTGAATGGTTTCCGTTTGTTTCAGGTGAGAACTCGCTCTGTGGTTAACCTTTCAGGTAGGCCTGAAAACAAAAATGTATTAGATTTAGTTTTAATATTAATGTGGGGAACAAAGTTTAAAGAATTTGTCGGCCCACCTTTGTTTTGTTTCATAATTTATGTGGAATGCAAATGGATGGTTAGTGCATTATGGCACTTTAGGATTCTTTTATTTTGTATTTTTTATTACTTTTATTTAATTTAATTTGATTTTTGTTTGGTTTATATTTGTATTATATTTAACTTACTTTGTTTTATTATATTTAATTATTATTATTTAATTCATTCAATTTATATTTATGTTTTTATTTATATTTTAATTATTATATTTATTTTTTATTTTTTATTTTTTACTTATTTTAATAATAAAAATTGTGTATTTTGATTATTCATTAATTTTACTTTAGGAAAATTAAAGGAAGTCATAAAATAAAAGAAACTTAAGACAAAACCCATAGAGATAGCTTCGTTTGGATGATGGTAAAATTTAGTGACAAAATTTGACTCCTACTAGGGATTATGTTTCCTTGCAAAGAATCAAGAACTATAGGTGCGATGTTTTCGCATTGGGAATGGAGTCAATTTACATTAAGAGTCAGCCCTTAAATAGTCAACAAGAGGAGGAAAGGAAACTTCAAATGCAAAACATATAGCCTCATCTATCATAAGAAATAAAATGAATATCTTTTGCATCTTAAAGTTTTAACTAATCAAGAATAAAAATGAAATAAGGGTTAATTATATGAGATCCATAGTATGTACAAATTGATGAGTTCAGTGATTATTCATATATAATATAGTTGTTTATATGTTCAGCATATTAGGGTAACTACAAGAATGATTTGGAGCATAACATCCATGTCTAGATATATGTTTCAATCTTTGTAGATGCATTTCAAAACCATAAAAATATTTGAATTATTACAACTATTGATTAAAAGATTGTAGAAATTATGGTACTAGTTAAAGATCACATATATGACATTCGTTGTAAATTAAATCTCAATTGAAACCATGTGACTGCTTATTAGGGGCTTTTTCCTTTATGTTTCCACTACACAAGTTTCAAAAATCGGATGTCCCTCTGCTATGTATACTACTTTACTGTGCACATGCATTTTTTCCTGTTTATAGTAGCTATGTATAGGCTCTATATCAGCTTTGATAGCACCACCACTTACTTTTAATGGAATTTTCAAAAGTGTTGTGATTAGTTATTCAAGGGTATACATAGATATTGTTGCAATTAAATTATTCACTACAAAATTGTACTTATAGGGTATGTTATTTCTTTGTTTCAATTTTGTTTAGAGGTATTCTTATTCTTGGGTGAGATAAATTACAGTGTTACCTTATGAATATTACTAATCGGTGGGATCCCTATTCTCTAATGGTGGGATACATCCGAGATTTTGATCGAGACTTAATCCCATTGATTTGATTCTAGAGAGGGTCTACAACCAAGACTAGGATCCCGACCTGAATCTCTTTGTTTTGCATCTAGAGTTGTGTGTTTTTTAAGGTATAAATGATGGAGTTCACTGATATTTGACCAAAATTCAATTGATAGTAGAATACATGATGGATTTAACACATCATATAGATGTTATATGAAAAAACATATCAATGTTATAGCGTGATTTATATGTTTCAGATATAATGAATGATTTTTTTATATTGCAACGAGAAGGATTTAGGCTAGAAATGCGGCTTCATAGTAACATCCTTTGTTTCCCTGATTGTGTATGGGTCGAAGTCTAACCTTGGGTGTCACTATGATGTTCTTGCTCCTATTGAAATTTCAACAGGGTGAATAAAGACAATGGCTCAGAGGATAATGAATGTTGTGACTCTAATGTTCTTGCCCGTCTTGAAATTTCTGCATAGAGAAGGCAATTTCTGGCTCTGAATAGAATGAAGGATATGACATCGGAATTTCTTTCTCCTGTTGAATTTTCAAAACCAACAAAAACACCAGAGCCTTCATTTCTAGGATTTGCATTTACATAACCAACTATTTTCTCGCTACCTCTCACTCCTATTCATAGCCTTATTTCTCTGCATAAATAAAAATATTTTTCTTCAACAAGTTGTGCTTACATAAACTGGCATTTTCTGGCTATATCCTATCCCTACTGAGAGCTTTCATTATTTTTATATAGCTTTTTTCTTTTTCTAATTATAATTGTTGTAGCAAAATATTGTGAAATTGGCTCTTCTTCTACAAATGCACATTCATTTCACTCAAGTATTAATCTAATTAAGGATTCAAGTTATCGTGAAACAAATATCCATCTAATCTATATTTCCATGAGCATGAATAAGGAATATGAAACTAACCTAACATGGACCAATAATAAATACTTTTCGGATTGGGAAAAAAATTATTATCATAAAAATACCCTGTTATGAATAAAAATATTCATAATCATCAGCTAAATAAAAAATATTTATAATAATGAATTAATAAAATTAGTTAATATCCCATTAGTTTTGAAGAGACCGAGGTCAAAATTTGTGACCTTCTATCTTCATGGCAAGTTAATCCACCACCGCCACGAAGAATTGTAAGAACCATTCATTTTTTTATCAATAAATACAATTAACTACTTAATGTACTATAGAAAATATACACAGACAAATATATTGTTGAGTATTATATCTATGTTTCAATGGTATTAAAGCAAGATCCCACCACCTGCAGTGTTTTTTTCCCTATATTCCGCCTTCAAAATTCGACGTTGTTCCACCCTTCCACTACACTACTTCCACTCTACATGCCATATCACAATGTTGTCGCCCACCGACCCTTCATGTTGTCCCTTCGTCGTTCGGTACCCTCCATCGTCCTCCAAATATTGTGCATTGTTGAAATGTTACTTTCAACTACACAGGTACTCCAGCCGCTTTCCAAATTTGTTTTGATAAAACCCTATCAAAAGCCACTTGCTAAAATGTGAATAATCCACTTCGTTTTGTTTTTTGTTATTCGGCGCCCCTGCTTTGTACATTGAAAATATTCCTTTCACAGTTTAAACACAACCTCTGTACATTAAAAAAACAGAGCTTTCACTTACATGGAAACAAAGCGTTTGAGTTCAAAAACAGGGATACACACAGAACAGAGCATTTTTTTTTATGTGAAAGCGGGAGTTCTATTTGAAGAGAAGTGGTCCCCAGACCACATGGTAGAAGTAAATTGGATCGGGTTTTATTTTGAAGTCGGGTCGAGAACTCAGAACCGGACTCGAAATGTTTATGAGGCACAATGGATAATAGTTTCGCGTTACAATCTTTGCTTGCGTCAGCAACCCTTTGGCAGACGCGATATGAGATTATAGGATGGATTGGATAACCCATCACGCGCACAATTCATGACGCCACTCAACCCAATTTGTAACACAAAATGCTCTAGTTCATTTTGGTTGATAAATGCTTGAAGTCCGAGGAAAAGATTTTTTTTGGTTTTATGTTAAGGTTTGATATAGTTTCGTTTGTTATTTTGATTAATGTTTTTGTTATTTGTTTATCGCTCGAACTATAGGTTGTTAACCTTTTGAGTTATACATATGTTTTAATATATACATATGTTTTAACATATGCTATATATTATATGCGCAATGTAATGTGGGCCCCCGACAATCTTTTAAAATAGGTTTAGTTTTATACATAGTTTTTTTTATTAAACTATATGTTACGTCATATAAAGTTTAAAGAAAGGAAAGCCTGAGGGTAATGTAATGTAATGTTTTTGATGCACAGTAGTGCAAAAAAAGTAATTTGTATTACACACAGCAGTGTTTTCGAAAAATAGAGTGTATTGTTTAATACACAAAACAGAGAGTGTTATTTTGAAACAGTGAGACAGAGTGTTGAAGAAATACACAGAAAGTGTATGTTTTTTGTTTTAGACAGAGAGACAGAGTGTGTATTCTCTGTGTGAGACAGTAGAATTTTCTGGCACTGTGTTTGTGGAGTAGTCCAATTTTATAATCCCTCTGTGTGAGGAAGTATTGTAACAGTTGTTTTTAAGTTAATGAAATAGAAGCTTTTCAAGTGTGAATCTCTGTCTCTAGCAAGGAAATTTTTATTTTCTCTGTGTTAAGATGGAGAGTATCATTCTCTCCATATTGTTCTAGAATTATTAGAAATTCCAACATGGTATCAGAGCTAGTCCAGGCTCTTTGAAGGTGTCAAAGAAGCTAAAGGAAGGATTTCTTTGCTGCAGCAACTTCTCCAGCAGAGTGAAGACTCACTTAAGAAGAATCCAAGGTATTTCTCAAGTCATCTTTTTGTGTTACTGTAGAAGACAGTCAGTTTGTTTTAAAAACATAGTCGATTATTTGTAGCATAGTTCAGAGTGCAAGAATGGCTAGAGCCAGCAATAGCATGAGTATTGGTAATGCTCAGCTACCACAATTTAATGGGAAAAACTATGATTATTGGGAAATAACCATGATAGCCCTGTTTGCTTCCCAAGACTTATGGGAACTTGTTGAGGATGGTTTTGAAGAACCAGTGGATGAAAATGAGTTTAATGGATTAACACAAGCAGAGAAGGACTTGTTGAAGAGAAATAAGAAGAAGAACTCTAAATCCCTCTTCTATTTGTATCAAGCAGTGCATGAGAGTGTGTTTCCAAGGATAGCAACAACCAAGAGATCCAAAGAAGCATGGGTAACTCTCAAGACAGCCTTTCAAGACATGGAGAAAGTGAAGACAACAAAACTAAAATTGCTGAGGAGAGACTTTGAGACTCTCTGCATGAAGGAGTCAGATAAAATTGACTCATTCTTCACACATGTTGGAATGATCACATAGATAAGGTATCATGGAGAGACACTTGAAGAAAGGAGGATTGTGGAGAAACTTTTGAGGAGCCTACCCTTAAGGTTTCATGTGATTGTCACCACCATAGAAGAGACAAAGGATCTCAAAAAAATTTCAGTGGATGAGCTTCATGCATCACTGATGACACATGAACAGAGATTGGGTAGAAATGAAAACTCATATCTAGAGCATGCCTTTAAAACCCAGATGTCCTTTGGAAGAGGAAGAGGTCAAGGCAGAGGAAACAAGAGAGGAAGAGGCAGAAGCCAAAACAGAGGTGGAAGAAACAGTCTAGAAAATGCTCAAGGAAGGGGCAGCAATCCAAATCATAACCAAGGCCAAACCAACAGCCATCAAAGTGGACAGCAACATGCCCATGGACAAAGGTATGATAAATCCAATGTCCACTGTCATTATTGTAAAAAATATGGGCATTATGCAAATGAATGTAGGAAGAAGCAACATGATATGGGTAATAGAACTAGTGCAAATTTCACTAGAAAAAATATCAGCCAAGATAAATTGTTTTTAGCATGTGATATGTTTGAGGAAAAGAGTGAAGATTTATGGTTTCTAGACTCCAATTGTAGTAACCATATGACAAGAAACATCGCCATGTTTTCTATGTTAGATGAGAATGTGAAATCACAAGTCACATTAGGGACTGATAGTAAAGTTTTTGTTATGGGAAAAGGAGATGTAAATGTCTTAACAAGGAAAGGAGAAAAGAAATCCATAGCAGATGTTTATTATGTTCCTGGAATGAAATGTAACCTCTTAAGTATTGGACATCTTGTTCAAAAGGGGTACAATGTCTTTTTTGAAGATGATGTATGCACCATCATGGATAAACCACCAAGCAAACAATGTATTGTTGAAGTGAAGATGACAAGGAACAAGATGTTCCCTCTCAGAATGAGGGTAGATTTGAAAAATGGAGAAGAAATGGCAACAGTGACACAAGAGGCTTTCCAAAGAGAAACAAAAGATGAGAATTGGTTATGGCACTTGAGATTTGGACATCTCAACTTTGGAGGTCTTAACTTATTGAACATAAAAGGAATGGTAAGAGGTTTTCCATTGATAGAGAAACCAGACAGCCTTTGTGAAGGTTGTATCTTGGGTAAACAACACAGAGAAATTTTTCCATCCAGGAAAAGCATAAGGGAAAAAGCACCCTTAGAGATTGTCCACTCAGATTTATGTGGACCAATGCAAACTCCATCACTTGCTAGCAGCCATTATATGTTAACATTTATTGATGATTTTACTAGAAAAACTTGGGCTTACTTTTTGAAAAACAAAAGTGAAGTGTATGAAAGATTCTGCAATTTCAAAGCACTTGTGGAGAACCAAAGTGGGCTGCATATCAAAGTTCTAAGAACTGATAGAGGAGGTGAATATATTTCTAAATATTTTATGCGTTTTTGCAGAGAAAATGGTATACACAAGCAATTTACAGCAAGGTACACTCTGCAGCAAAATGGAGTTGCTGAAAGGAAGAATAGGACAATCATGGATATGGTAAGGAGTATGTTAAAGGAAAAGCATTTGCCTAATGATTATTGGGCTGAAGGTGTACATTGTGCAGCATATATTTTGAATAGATGCCCAACAAAAGAAGTCATGAAAAAAGTTCCAGAAGAATCATGGAGTGGGACAAAGCAAGGTGTCACTCACATGAAAGTTTTTGGATGTGTGGCTTATGCACACATTCTAGATTAGCTAAGGAAGAAGTTGGACAGGAAGGGGGAGAAATGTATTTTTATTGGATACAATGAGGAATCCAAAGCTTACAGGTTATATAACCCATCCACCAAGAAGTTTATTGTGAGTAGAGATGTTCATTTTATTGAAGAAGAAGCTTGGGATGGAAGCATAGAGAAAATAGTGAATGTTAAAAACTGTTTGTCTCATGATGAAGATGATGAAGAGATGGCTGAAATACATCCCTCAAATGTAGCACCAACACAAGGACAACAAGGAACACCCTTAAGGATAAATGAAAGTGATTCTCCAAGCACACCACAAGGAGGAGATTCGAGTGCTACTTCAAGCACTCATACACCAAATGAAAGAGGAACAAATTTTAGAAATTTAAATGATATTTATGAGCAACAGGCAGAAAATGAAGGTATGAACTCTTTGTTTTCTTTGTATTGTCATGTTGATGATCCTATTCATTTTTAGGAAGCTATTAAAGATAGGAAATGGATAGAAGCTATGGATGAGGAAAGTAATGCCATAGAAAGAAACAAGACATGGAATTTGGTTTAACTCCCGAAAGGTAAAGAAGTTATTGGAGTTAAATGGGTCTACAAGACCAAAATTAATGCTGAAGGAAAGATTGAGAGACACAAGGCCAAACTTGTTGTCAAAGGGTATAAGCAGTAGTATGGGAGAGACTATGAGGAAACATTCGCACCGGTTGCAAGAACGGAAACCGTGAGAGAAATGCTATCCAGAGCAGCACAAAACAAGTGGAAATTTTACCAAATGGAAGTGAATTCAGCATTACTAAATGGGGTGTTAATGGAAGAGTTTTACATTGAACAACCTCTAGGCTATGAAAATAAAGGCCAAGAGCACAAAGTGTGTAGATTGAAGAAAGCTCTTTATGGGCTGAAGCAAGTGCCAAGAGCATGGTACAGTAGGATAGATTCCTATCTACTGGAAAATGGATTTGAAAAATGTGAGGGAGAATCCACCCTTTACATCAAAGAAAAAGATGGTAAGATGTTGATTGTGGTTTTATATGTTGATGATGTAATTTTCACAGGTAACGATGATTACCTTATTGAAAATTTTAAGACATTCATGAAAGATGAATTTGAAATGACTGATATGGGTTTGTTGAGATACTTCTTAGGAATAGAAGTAGAACAAAATGAAAATGGGAATTTTATCTCACAAGCAATGTATGTTAATGAAGTGTTGGAAAGATTTAATATGTAGGAGAGCAAAGCAACAATCACTCCCACAGTGATGGGATTAAAATTCAGCAGAGTGGACATGAGCAAGGATTTTGATCCTAGTTTGTACAAGAGCATAGTTTGCAGCCTCATGTATTTGACTGCAACTAGGCCGGATATTATGCATGCTGTTAGTTTGATTTCCAGATTCATGGAGAGACCAAAAGAAGCACATTGGCAGGCAGCAAAAAGGATTCTGAGGTATGTTAAAGGTACTAAAAGGTTTGGTATTTTATATACTACTTCAGAAAATTCAAATTTAATTGGATACACTGAGAGTGATTGGGTTGGAAGTGTAGATGACTGGAAAATTACTTCTGGTTATGTTTTTCACATGGGTTCAGGAGCCATTTCATGGGCTTCTAAAAAACAGCCTATTGTAGTGTTGTCTACAACAGAGGCAGAATATGTGGCAGGTACAGCAGTAGCATGTCAAGCAATTTGGATGAGAAGGATGTTGAGAAGTTTATGCCAAGAGCAAGTAAAAGGTACAATGATTTGTTGTGACAATAGCTCAGCTATTGCATTATCCAAGAATTTTGTGTTTCACAAGAGAAGAAACACATTGACACAAATTTTCACTACATCAGGGAATTGGTGAACGACGGAGAAATAGTTTAAGAAAAATGCAGAACTTAGGAGCAGTTCGCAGACATTCTGACCAAGCCATTGGGGTAGAAGAGTTTTGAGTTTTTGAGGAAATGTTTGGGTATGAATGATAACCCAACAGTTGAAATTAAGGAGGAGTGTTGAAATGTTACTTTCAACTGCACAGGTACTCTAGCTGCTTTCCAAATTTGTTTTGACAAAACCCTGTCAAAAGCCGCTTGCTAAAATGGTGAACAGTCAACTTTGTTTTGTTTTTTGTTATTCGGCACCCCTGATCTGTACATTGAAAACAATCCTTTCACAGTTTAAACACAACCTCTGTACATAAAAAAAAACAGAGCTTTCACCATAGGGGCTTCACTGCTGGAGCAATACCCTACCACGTGGGTTCATATTGGGGGATATATAATGAGGAAAAAATGACATTATATATTGGGGTATATATAGGGAGTAAAGGGTTTTTATATTGGAAAGTATAAAAAATGGAGCTTAGTTAATGAAAAAATATAAAGGGGTATAAAAAATGTTAATGAAAAAATGGATACCTACAATATATAGTACAAGTAGGGGTTTTTTAAATTGGGAAGGTGTATTGGGTTTATATTGGGAGGGGGTTAAATAATGTGAGTTTTAGTGGTATTTTCCAATATGTACTCAAATTAGGGGTATTGTTTAATATGCAATGATCGCACGTGATATGTTAGAGGTTCATTGAGTGAAGTCCCTGTGGCTTTCACTTACATGGAAACAGAGCATTTGAGTTCAAAAACAGGTATACACACAGAACATAGCATTTTTGTTTTTTATGTGAAAGCGGGAGTTATATTTGAAGAGCATTGGTCCCCAGACCACGTGGCAGAAGTCAATTGGATCGGGTTTTATTTTGAAGTTGGGCCGAGAACTCAGAACTGGACTCGAAATGTTTATAAGGCACAATGGATAATAGTTTCGTGCTACAATTTATAAGGCGCAATGGATAATAGTTTCGCGTTACAATCTCTACTCGTGTCAGCAACCCTTTGGCAGACGCGATATGAGATTATAGGATGGATTGGATAATCCATCGCGCGCACAATTCATGACGTCACTCAACCCAATTCGTAACGCGAAATGCTCCAGTTCATTTTGGTTGATAAATGCTTGAAGTCCGGGGCAGAGATTTTTTTTGGTTTTATGTTAAGGTTTGATATAGTTTTGTTTGTTATTTCGATTAATGTTTTTGTTATTTGTTTATCGCGCGAACGATAGGTTGTTAACCTTTTGAGTTATACATATGTTTTAATATATGCATATGTTTTAACATATGCTATATATTATATGCGGAATGTAATGTGAGCCCTCGACAGTCTTTTAAAATAGGTTTAGTTTTATACATAGTTTTGTTTATTAAACTATATGCTGCGTCATATAAAGCTTAAAGAAAGGAAAGCCCGAGGGTAATGTAATGTAATTTTTTTGATGCACAGCAGTCCAAAAAAAGTAATTTGTATTACACAGAGTAGTGTTTTTGAAAAATAGAGTGTATTGTTTCATACACAGAACAAAGAGTGTTATTTTGAAACAGTGAGACAGAGTGTTGAATAAATACACAAATAGTGTATGTTTTTTGTTTTAGACAGAAAGACAGAGTGTGTATTCTCTGTGTGAGACAGTAGAATTTTTTGGCACTGTGTTTGTGGAGCAGTCCAGTTTTGTAATCCCTCTGTGTGAGGAAGTATTGTAACAGTTGTTTTTAAGTTAATGAAATAGAAGCTTTTCAAGTGTGAATCCCTGTCTCTAGCAAGAAAATTTTTATTTTCTTTGTGTTAAGAAGGAGAGTATCTTTCTCTCCATATTGTTCTGGAATTCTCAGAAATTCCAACATGCATTGACTATTGACGACATCAAACCAGCTAGAATCACATCTGTTGTTCGATGATGTCAACCATCAATCCACGTTGCCATCGCTAATTGATTCCATTCTGCATTGACTCTCGTCGACCAGTTTGTGCCTGTGTTGTAATCCATCTCAACGAAGCTTCCCACTGTCTCACTATCGGCACCATGCCACTTTTCTGGACAAGGTCAAACACGACAGTCACCGCTGTTAATCACCACAACCAATGGTAAAAAAACATGAGGAATACTAGCGTCGGTTCAAACATGGCCCAGTATATGATAAGACTGGAATAAATAACATCATGTCAATATGTTAGTTCGTCAATATATATATATATATATATATATATATATACATTTGACCAGAATTCAATTGATAGTTGAATACGCAATGGATTTAACACATCATATAGATGTTATATGAAAACACATATCAATGTTATAGCCTGATTTGTATGTTTCAGATATAATGAATGATTTTTTGATATTGCAACGAGAAGGGTTTAGGCTAGAAATGTGGCTTCACAGTAACATCCCTCATTTCCCTGATTGTGTATGGGTTGAAGTCTAACGTTGGGTGTCACTATGATGTTCTTGCTCCTGTTGAAATTTCAACACGGTGAATGAAGGTAGTGGCTCAAGGGAGAATGAATTTTGTGACTATAATATTCTTGCCCTTCTTGAAATTTCTGCATGGAGAAGGCAATTTTTGGCTCTGAAGAGAATGAAGGATATGACTTCTGAGGTTCTTTATCCTGTTGAATTTTCAGAACCAACTATTTTCTCACTACCTCTAACTCCTATTCATAGCCTTATTTCTTTGCATAAAAAAAAAATATTTTTCTTCAATAAGTTGTGCTTACATAACCTGGTATTTTATGGCTATATCCCATCCCTACTCAAAGCTTTCGTTTGTTTAGATATTTTTTCTCTTCTTCTTAGTTTAATCTTTGTAGAAAAATATTGTGAAATTGGATCTTCTTCTACAAATGCACATTCATTTTACTCAATTATTAATCTAATTAAGGATTCAAGTTATCGTGCAACGAATATGCATCTAATCGGTATTTCCACATGAGCATGAATTGGGAATATGAAATTAACCTAAAATGTTAATAATAAATACTTTTCGGATTGGGAAATTTTTTTTTACCATAAAAATACCCTGTTATGAATAAAAATATTCATAATCATCAATTAAATAAAAAATACTACTAATAATAAATTAATTAAATCACTACAAGAAAAAAACACATTGGTGAGGGGTGAAAATGGTCACCATAAGCTCATTGGTGAGGGTCAAAAAAGCCTTCGTCACCAAAAAATGAATGTCACCAGAGGTGGCGTCGCCGAAAGTATAGGTGTTGTGGTGACATTCAAGGTCCGTCACCAATAATGATTTATAGTGATGAATAGTGACCGTCACCATTTCATATGAGCAATAGTGACGGACAATAGCTTCCTTCACCAAAAAATTGAACGTCACCAAAGGTGGCGTCGCCGAAAGTATAAGTGTTGTGGTGACATTCAAGGTCCATCACCAATAATGATTTATAGTGATGGATAGTGACCGTCACCATTTCATATGAGCAACGGTGACAGACAATAGCCTCCGTCACCAAAAAATTGAACGTCACCAAAGGTGGCGTCGCCGAAAGTATGTGTTATGGTGACATTCAAGGTCCGTCATGAATATTTATTATAATGACGGATATTGACCATCACCATTTCATATGAACAACAATGATTTTTTGTGATGGAAATTTCATGACTGTCACTATTGGTGCATATATATGGCGACGTTCATTGACCGTCACCATAAACGCATTGGTGACATCAAGGTCTGTCACGAATAATGACTATAATGACAAACAATGACCCTCACCATTTCATAAAAACAACAACGATTTATGGTGACGGACCTTTAATGGTCGTCACTATTGATGCGTATATATGGTGGCATTCGTTGACCGTCACCATTTCATATTTTGGTGAGGGTCAAAAAATGTCACCATAAGCTCATTGGTGATGGTCAAAAGAGCACCCGTCACCAAAAATTGATCTTCGTCATTCCCTATATATGAATATCAAGGCACGATGGAATCGAACCACCAACCTCCTACTTGTAAAGTAGGTGCTCTTCCATTGAGCTAGCACCCTTTAAAGAATTAGACTTTAAACTAGCAATTTCCCCTAAAGGTGCAAAGATACACCAAAGGAATAAGAACCAGGAAAACTGAAAGAACTCAGTGTCCTTGCTCCTATTTTTATTCTATGACACTCTACAAAGTATGATCTTGATCTATGACGTATTTGTGCCGAGTGGTTATAATTTAATAGTAAATGTTATATTAGATAAAATAAATGAATAACTGAGAGGCCTTACGGGCTAATTTTTAATCCTTACACCATAATCTCTTAATATTAAAGTCTAAGGAACAACTTGTTCAAAGTTCAAACTAAAGTAGATTTTAAATGGAAAGCCTAAAACCAGCTAAGTAGTTTACAAGTTAACATTTTGGATATAAATTCTGTTCAATTTATATGACAAGTTATGCCATAACCTTGAAACTAGTTTCTTAGCTAAAATACTTTCTGAAGTCAATAATGACAAAGAAAGATAGTCATGGCAAGAAAAATTCTCTTATTTTTTCTAATGAGGGTGCATGTAACTTGATAAAGGTTGTATGAGAGTATCAAACCATAAACAGTTTCACTAAAACATGGAAATGACAAAGTATTGTTAAGCAACAAAGGTTTAGTTGAATATATGAAAAGCATCGAGCTAAATGATATAATTAAACTAAAAGTAACTATAAAAAAATGAAATTTCCATCATATACCATCTGGTTTGGTCAGTTCTTCAGAAAGAGAAAGTGCAATTGCATGATCCAGCTCCTCATCTTGATTATGTAATGGACCATCCTGAACAAAAATTTCCACATACAATAATCAATGTTATTGTATTGGTAATACTTTTGATATAATCTATCAAAGCATGTACTATGTAGGAGAATAACTGGTAGTTGAATTACTTCTCTACTCGCATGTACTACCTTTCGTAGTTGAATTACTTGGAAATAAAAATCCTTATTAGAAGATAACGCAAAGAAAAGAAGAAGCCTTTGAATATGGATGGCCATCTTGATTTTATAGAGTTATAATTGAATACTAAAGGAATAGAAATGATACAACAAAATAGATGGATGGAGTGTAATAAAAATAATTTGGATAATTTAGGTTGCACATATCTTTAAATGGAACCACTTTTTCCTTTTGGATTCCCAGTCTTTAAGATGAAAATAAAATTTTTGATTCAACCAAAGAGCACAATATTTTGAAGTCTTAGTTTCCTGAAACAGTGTAAGGACAACATTTGGAAATGGGGATGACTTCTGAAATGACCACTTTCAAAACCTTTGGAAACAGAGCAACAAGCACTTCCACACACAAGTCCAAAATTCATGACTTAGGAGCATGAGCACACCTAATTCAGGGATGATTAAATATGAAACGAATTGGGCTGCAATTATACTCAATTAAACGTAAAGAAATGATTAAAATCTATATAAATGAATTAGAAGTCAAACATGACAACTTTGGAATATGGTAGAATGTTGGCATAAAAACTTTGTTTATTATACATTCTCTTTCATTCAGTTTTGATGCATTACTTCCAAATTAGGTGTTTTCTTTGTTGGAGATAGCAATCCGTACATCTAGGTTGAACCATTAATGATGCCCACAATGAAGGGGCATGTAGCTTAGTAGTACAACAACACATTGGCCATGGGAAAATCTGGGGTAAATCTTAGTATGTATAATTTTCAAGACGGGGATAGAGCTAGTTTTGCTTGAGGTTAGGCAGGGGACCTTAGCCAAAGTGTGGCCTGACGAGGGTGTTGGAAATAGGAATACACACATCTATGCTGAACCCTTAAGGGCATCCCTCATGAAGGGGCAAGTGGCTCAGAGTTAGAGAAATCCAACCAACCAAGGACTTTAAAGTTTCGGAAATGTTTCAAGTAACAGACATTGTTAATTAGCCTATTGTGCTAGACCAAATGGTGGACAACCTGCATTGGAAAGTGTTTGCATGGGGCAAGTGGCTCAGTGTTTGAGTAATCCAACCAACCAAGGACTTAAAAGTTTCGGAAATGTTTCAAGTAACAAACAATTGTTAATTAGCCTATTGTGCTAGGCCAAATGGTGGACGACCTGCATTGGAAAGTGTTTGGTAACCAATATTGAGGCCTCGCCCAAGTTCGAAACTCAGTTAACCCACCTCATGAAAGGGCAAGCGGCTCAATGTTAGAGCAATCCAATCAGCTAGGGACTTTAAAGTTTTAGAAATGTTTCAAGTAATAGAGAATAGTTAATTATACAGTGATATGTGGTTTAACGGTAAGTTTCACTGGGTGAAACTAATGAGACCGCGGTTCAAATCCCATTGAGTATATGGGCTCATTGGGTGAAAATAACGAGACCGCGGTTCAAATCCCATTAAGTATATGGATTTCTATGATGTCGCCTCAAGGAGTAGACTCCCCATTTCCTAGAGTCTCTGCTCTTGCTAAATCATAAGATCCGGTATATCTAGCTTATATCTAGCTTAAAGGTTGCTGGATATACTCTTGGTGTTATAAGGCTCTTGCTAAATCATAAGATCTGGTATATCTGGCTTATATCTGGCTTACAGGTTGCTGGATATACTCTTGGTGTTATAAGGCAGCCACAAAGGTTGATCCTGGGCCTCCCCCAGATTAGTCCAAGGAAGAAAGTTTTTGCTGAGTAATATTGAGGCCTCACCCAGGTTTGAAACTCAGTTAACACACCTAGCGTGTCTGTGGGTAGTTGCATAATGCATTAGGTTCAGGAGTATAGGGTCAGTCCCTCAGACATGACCCTGGGCCTCCTCAGAGATAGGCAGTAAGTTTAGGAATTCTCTTAATACCCAAAAAATAAAAAATAAAGGAAAAAGAAAGAAATTCTCCTAATACTGAAAAAAAAAAAGGAAAAAGAAAGAAATTCTCC